>ML103019.1:22133-58606 GCA_003697995.1 Taxidea taxus jeffersonii
AAAAAAAAAAAAGTCAAGGTAGAGCAGTACCTCAGAAAAATAAATTTTACATCAAAGCAAAAAAGAAAAAAGTTTTTGGAAGAGTTAATGAAAACATGTAATTGAAGAAATACTGGAATAAAATATTGGTGAAGAGCCCCAGATTGAGAGAAGCTTATCAAATTATGTCACCAAGAGCAGAAACTAATAATGGACATATCAAGATCTTCTTATTAAAAAACAACTGTTAAACATGAGAATGAAATTAGAAAAATGGGACATGGGAACCCACTGAAGTCCAGAATTTATTGGATTGTCTTAAAATTGGTACCTTTCTCATTCCAAGTAAATGAAGACTTTGCTGTTGTGTTGGCGACTGAGCAGATAGAGTTATTCTAACAATTCTCTCTGCAAGTCTTCAATTAAACCTTTTTCAGCGTCTGCACAAATACTGTCCTGCTAGCATTTGCCCTGAAACACTTGACCAGTGGCCATGCAGGTCAGTCTAGAAGAATCTATGACTCAGATAAACAATAAGTTAAGCTTTGTCATGAAAATTAAGTAAACAGCATTCATTCTCTTCACTATGTAAGGCTACATAACATGCTTTTAAGATGGCCCAGACTCCTTCCTCCGGCTTGGATATAGAAGGGCTCCAGCATGCTTCACCCAGTCAGGAGAATCTGACCAAAAGCTACTCTTCCAGGCTCTGCAAGTTGATAAATGATGATTCCCAGGAGATTTCTGTGTTGCCTCCAAATTTCTCTACAAGGGAAGAATGAGTTAAAGGGGAAATTATTGTAAGAGCTGCTACTTTCTCTACTACATGTGAAACATTTAAAAAATTATGGTTAACCTGAAGCATTTTAAAATTACATACTAGGAAGCCAAATGGTTTCAATAATGTTCCAGATATACTAGTGATATATGTCACCCACGAATTTATCATGAAGAAATATGTTAATGACTACAGGTATATTTTGTTTGGAGACTCCATTAAAACAGCAACAACAACAACTTTTAGGGGTGCCTGGGTGCTTTTAGTTAAGTATCTGATTTTTGGTCTCAGCTCAGGTCTTGATCTCAGGGCTGTAAATTCAAGCCCTGTGTTGGGCTCTTGCTGGGCATGGAGCCTACTAAAAATAAATAAAATAAAAAACCTTTCCCTTCCACACAAGTGTGATTAACTCTCAAAGTGTATCTAATTGTAAATCTTACTAAATCAATTGTATCCATTAGCATTTAGTTTACCAATATCACTAAAAACTGTTCCCATATTGGTGGTTGATACAGGAATTAAAGGTTAAACTAATTAGCTAGCTGGAAAAGCAGCTCTTTTTTACCGGGGGGAAGGGTATAATAATATTTCCACATATGATCAAGTCTTGTTACCTGAGGTAAGAAAACAACATTTTTGATGGGGCGCCTGGGAGGCTCAGTGGGTTAGGGCCTCTGCCTTCGGCTCAGGTCATGATCCCAGGGTCCTGGGATCGAGCCCCGCATCGGGCTCTTTGCTCTGCATGGGGCCTGCTTCCTCCTCTCTCTCTGCCTGCCTCTCTGACTACTTGTGATCTCTGTCTGTCAAATAAATAAATAAAATCTTTAAAAAGAAAAAGAAAACAAATTTTTGAGTTACAGAGGTTCTCATGACTTTTCCCCTTGTGGAGTATATCAAGATTTAAATGACCTCACCAAAAAACTAGAGTTATGAATATTGGCTTGATTTCATCTTATAGAGCATGGCTTGGTGAACTCTCTTAAGATATGTAAAATCTCTTGTTAAAGGTCTAGTGCTCCAGAGACAAATTCAGTGATCACGTGTACTATGAAATATTTCTGCAGTAGGAGTATAAGTTTATACTAAAAATCATCAAATGATGAACTAAACATAATCTTAAAATTTTTCAGTCAAATGGTTAATATGTTTATAAAAGGCTATCAGGTTTCCCTTACCTTAAAATTGTGCTGTAATATGTAGAAATAAAAAAATGCCAGAATCATATTATTGAATATCACAAGTATAAAAAAGAACAGCATGGCTGCATTGTATCAAAACTGTTGGTGGGACCAGAGTGGACACAATTCACAAGCAGTCTGACCGGCCCAGTGTGGGCCCTGTGCCTCCCTTTGTCTTAACCTAGCAACAAACCCCAGAGCAGCTCTAGGGCCTCCTGAGGGATAAGTGAGAACGTCCTCAGGAAGGGCCCCTAGCACTCGCTTTTTTACTTCATTCTTATTAACAACTATTTATTTCCCAGAAAGAGGGCTCACATACCAGACTGTTGGAAACCTTGAAATCTGACTCATTTTATACTGAAGCTGAGAGCAAATGCCTATTTTTTAAAGAAAATTTAACCCAATTTTCTTAAAATTTCAAGATAATTGTCAACACCAGTGCTAGAAAGCTGATTTCTTGAATATAAATCAGAAAAATCCTTTAAATATATGTAGTTCTCAGGGTGTGTGGGTGGCTCAGTTGGTTGGGTGCCCAACTCTGGGTTTTGGTTCAGGTCATGGTCTCGTGGATCATGGGATCCAGCCCACATTGCACTCTGCACTCAGCCAGGAGTCAGCTTGATTCTCTCCCTCTGCCCCTCTCCTCTCTCTCTCTCTCTCAAATAAATAAATAAATAAATCTTTAGAAAAATGAAATAACTGAATATTAAATAAATAAATATATTCTGTTCTCTTTCTGGGCCCATAAAATGTATACATAGTTGATTATAAATGTATTTCCCACTTATGGTGCCTTTTAAAGATTTTATTTATTTATTTGTTAGAGAGAGAGCAAGCACAGGCAGACAGACAGAGGGAGAAGCAGGCTCCCCGCCAAGCAAGGAGCCGGATGTGGGACTCGATCGCAGGACGCTGGGATCATGACCTAAGCCAAAGGCAGCTGCTTAACCAACTGAGCCACCCAGGAGTCCCCTTATGGTGCCTTTTAAAACATTAAGCAAAATAAATTTTCCTCAGTTATTAGTGTGAAATAGGAACAATGATGAAATTTCTTAAATTACCACTAGATGGTACTATAAAATCTAGTAAATGTAGACTGCTCTCCTTGGTTTTGCTGCTGTTTCAGGTTCTTTCAGTATGGCTCTTTTTTAATGATTGCAAGTCCAATGATAATTAACATTTATTTAATGACTTCTACAGACACTGATGAAATAATATTGTACTCGCTTAGCGACCTTGAACAAGTCAGTTAGCCTCCTTATGCCTCATCTATGTTTTCCCATCTATGAAATGACCAGAAGACTCCTGGTTCTCTTGCAGGACCCCACATCATGACCTCTTGGCTCTAGATGAATATGGCAAGAGTGAGCCTAGATCCAAAAAGCAACTCAGCATCCTTTCCTGGAATTTTTTCAAACTAGAATTGGAGAAAGCTAACTAGTACTTCCCTGCATGTGCTTGAAAAGCAGGGCAGAAAACTCCTTAAGTAGGAAAAAAAACGAACAACAGAGAAGCTGAAACAAGGGGCCAAGATTGAGTCCTGATAGTGTTCATGTCCCCAGTTCCAGCTTTCCTGGCATCAGTCACTTGATGGTCTTGCCCTCCCAGAGGTTGATGAGTCACATTTGTTTAACCACACTTGACAACAAAGTGTCCCTCCAGGAAATACTCCTTTTTGCCACAGGTGTTTGAGTTGAGTTATCATCACTTTGACCAAAGAATTACTAATCAAGGTGGTGACTTAACTCTATCCATTCAAAAGTGTAACCAAACCTAATATCTGCTCAAGTCTATCTACCATGGTAAGTAATACTATCATGGTATGTAATTCTCCCAAAATAGGGAGAATAAATTCAATCCATTAAGAACAATTAGAATCTTGAAGGGATACAACCCCCCCCCAGAAATGCAAATGGATATTACTTCTTTTTTTTTTTTTTAAGATTTTATTTATTTATTTGACAGACAGAGATCACAAGTAGGCAGAGAGGCAGGCAGAGTGAGAGGAGGAAGCAGGCTCCCTGCTGAGCAGAGAGCCCGATTTGGAACCCCATCCCAGGACCCTGAGACCATGACCTGAGCCGAAGGCAGAGGCCTTAACCCACTGAGCCACCGAGGCGCCCCTGGATATTACTTCTTATAACCATCACTTCAGTCTTACGAGACTAGATGGCTCAGCCCTTCCAGACATTTTGCTACAGGTTTTGAAGGGCAGGTAAGTGGTATGCCTTTATTCCATAAACTTAAAGTGTTCTTGATTACCCCCTTATAAACCAATAGGGCAGACATATATTTCTTACATTCTCAGAAATTTAATACTAAAGAAAATAACAGAGATACTGGGGTTTTAGCGCAAAGCAATAAACCAGTTTAGGTCTTTCTCTCTCTCTTTCTGTATTTCAGTGTACAAACGTAGGACCTTGAGAATCCATAATCCCAATGTGCTGTCTCTGAAAGCACATTAAAGTGTATCCATTCGCTAGGGTGGTAAGACCATAGAGAACCTAGGAACCCACCTCTGGAACTCTAGGAACTCTTTCAAATCCAGCAGGAACATACCCTAATTAACTTGGAGAAGTACAGAATCACTCCTCTGCTAATTAGTTTACAGGTCAAATTACAGCTGTCTGATATACAGAAGAGGAATATAAAATACAAAGGTAAAACATGGTTTGAAAAAGTCCTTTAAGACTGTAAACTTGTTTTCACTCATTCTTCTCTACGTCACTGCCATAAAAAACAAACACCTATCATAAACCATAGTCCTTCCTCTAAAACAGCAGTGTCATCCTTTCCAACTTCTCCCTTGTTGGTAGTGGCACAACTGTTCTCTAAGCTCACCGTATTTGGAATGTCTAAGAACACTACCTCCCTCCACCCACTATCATTAATTCACCAATTCACTTTTTGTCCCATTTGAATTCATTGCTGTTTCTCCATTTCCATAACTATTCTCCCAAACCAGATTTCAGTGACCCCAGACTGGATTACAACAACCCTTCCCTTACTCTCTGTCTTTCTCAAATTTGTTCTCTCTCTGACTGTAGGTAACCTCGACTTCCTTCCTCAACCACCCATAGAGGACCTCTGTTGTTTTTCACATCAAAGCAAAACTCTATTTTGACATTTGAAACCTTCATCAATTCTCTCTTTCTTATTCATGCATTTACTTTTTTTATTCATTCATTTATTCCATAAATAAAAACACTTTTGAGTGCTTACTATAGTCCTCTTTCCTGAGTCCCAAGAATAGAGCAGTGGAAAAAAAACAAAGCTCTACCATCTTGGGCCTCTCATTCTAGAGCAGGGAGGCAGACAGGGAACAAATCAATTAATACAGAAACTGTTAGATGGAACTAAGTGCTATGAAGAAAAAACTAAAATGCAATAGAAAAGGTAGAGTTTGTTGAATGGACATATATTTGTATAAAGAAGTCAAAATGTTGGGACAGTCAGAAAAGGTAGCATTTGAAAAAGACCAGAAGAGATATGAAGATGAAGCAAGCTAATATTTTGGAGAAGAGATTTCTTATATTGGTGGCTCAGTTGGCTAAGCACCTAGAGTTTGGCTCAGGTCATAATCTTGGGTCCTGGGATGGAGCCCCAAGTTGGTGGGGGAGGTTTCTTGTCCCTCTTCCTCTCCGCCCCCAATCACTCATGCTCTCCTTCTCTCCAAAAAATACATAAAATATTTTTTAAAATAAAATGTAAAGATTTTATGTATTTATTTATTTGAGAGAGTGAGAGTGGGTGGGAGGGGCAGGGAGAGAGAATCTGAAGCCAACTTCATGCCAAGCACAGAGCCACCATCCAGGCTAGATGGCAACACCTGACCTAAAACCAGGGGTCCGGCACTCAGCAGACTAAGCCACCCAGACACTTAACAGCGTGGAAAAATGCTTCAAAAATTGTGTCATGGATGTGTTTGTAGTATTAAGGAAGAGCAAAGAGGCTAGTGTAAAGGGAGAGTGGAAAGAGGGCAGGACAGAGAGAACAGGGGACCCAGAGCATATGGGGCTGCCCATGCTACGTATATGCCATGGGTTTTGCTCTGGGAGAATTGGCAAGCTATTTTTAAGGGTTGAGTGAGGAGTGATATGATCTGACTTATAATTGAAAAGATCACTCTGGTCACCATGTGAACATTACTCATATAAGAAAGAGAACAAAGGTGGAAGCAGGGAGATCCTTTCTGGTTAGTGATGATTTTCCTTTGGGCTGCAGTGGTTAGCAGCAAGTGATGAGAAATGGGTCTGTTTGGAATTCAGGTATTTAGAGCTGAAAGGACTACATGATTGCTTGAGGTGGTATGTGAGGAGAAATAGAAGAGTCAAAGATTTTGAATTAAGTGACTGGAAAGATGGAGGTTCTACTAACTGATAATGGAGAAGGGCTGAAGATACCAACTACTCCTTAACAGAAAGATTGTTTCTGTTAACAGAAACATGTTTCACTTTGGCTTCTTCCGTACCTGTCTGTATCTCCTACTTACTCTGTTTCATCCATCTGCCACGCCACAATGCTCATTCATTTGAGGATATTTATGACTATTATGATACTTGCAATGTCCTGAGCTAGATACTAGAAGGATATGAAAACATGTAAGATTCCTCATACATTTCTAATAATCTATATGAGAAAAACAAGATACTTATTTGAGATAACATAACAATATAATTCAAATATGCAAATGTTTATTAATAAATTACCTTTGTGAGCAAGGAATAGTGAATAGGTACAGAGGTACAGCAGGGATATAACTACAAACAAAACATAGCCCTTGTTCTCAAGAATCTTGTAACATATGCTACAAGTTCATTGAGTGTTGTTACCATTCCACAGTGAGGTATAGAGATTTTAAATAGGTGCTAAATGAAAAAATGAAAAGCACAAGACATCAGAATTAAAGGGGAAAGAGATCATATCAGCCAGGGGAATTCAATAGATGGCTCAAGACTGCTTGAGTTTTCATATTCCATGTTACTTTCCTTAACTAAGTGCTTTGCCAGTGAGTTTCCCCAGCACCTGTGTCAGATCCGCAGTAGCCAGATTTGCACTTACATGTATAGTTTCTGAGAAGTGTACATTAGTTACACTGTGGAATGTCAACTTGAAAGCAGGAGCTTGATCTTATTTAATTTCCGTTGAACTTTAAAAACACTAAATAAATATCATGAGAAAGTTATAAAATATGCATGGGTATGGGGTGCCTGTGTGGCTCGGTTGGTTAAGCATCTGACTCTTGATTTTGGCTCAAGTCATGATTTCAGGGTTGTGAGATGGAGCCTTGCATCTGGCTCTGCACTGGGTGAGGAGCCTTCTTAAGATTCTCTCCCTCTGCCCCTCTCCCTGGCTCACACGAGCTTGTTCTCTCTCTCTAAAATGAATAAATAGATTAAAAAATGAATAAATATGCATGAATATTATAAAACATCTTACATTATTTTAAAATGCGTCTGGAGAAGGAGTGGCAGAGGGTAAAGAGTTCTCCCCGAAAGTACAGAACATTTCACCCTTTTAAGGTGTGTGTGTGTGTATAATGTATATGAAATTATATGCATATATGTGTATGTATATATGTGTGTGCACACACACACATTATATTACTATAAAATAGTAATCCACTAAATGTTCAAGAGACTTAGTCAAATATTTGGTCTTGAATTTTAGTCCTTAGATTTTAAATCAAACAATTGTAGTATTTGCACATATTTTGTACAATTTCTATGAGTTATGGGATGTGTGGGGGTTTGGGTTTTTTGGGGGGTGTCAACATATTTCACATTTTACTGAGCATACTTACATGCACAACATATTTTTTAGATGGGTTTTACAATATGTAATTTTATCACCTGGTTTACAACTAAATATGTTGTGAATATTTTTCCTTTTACAACAACTAAAATAATTGCATTATATGGAGAAAACATAACTTATTATGTACCTTGTTGGGGAAATTAAGAAAGAATTTTTTTTCCAATGAGACTTCGTTCTCTTTATAGTGCCTTGAATAAAAAGGGATGTCCTCGTCTAATACAATTTTTTATAAATGATAGAAACCTGTCTTCAACTTAGCTTTTGAACTTGCTTCTCTGTGCCCATCTAATCATCAATCAAATAATCTATTTTATTTTTTTCCAAGTTCTCTCTCCCATTTGCTTCCTCTTTTCTATCTGTTGTTTCCCTGGTACACACACTTCCATTAGTCTACCATGCTACCCCTTACCTCCAATATCTGCCTCCTCTTCTCTTATTTGCTCCCCTTACAAATGCTTTCTTTCCTTTCTTTTGAAAATACTGTTTTGATTTTGATCAACTCTACTCAAAGCTGTATCACCAGTTCCACATTAGTAATAGCTTTTAATAATCTGAAGATAGAATTTAATTGTTTAAAGGAAAATATTAGTAAGTCCCTTGGTAGAGTTCAGATGTAAATATTCGTTTTATCAGGCACTGCATGTTGTTTTAATTTTCTCTGAAATATTTCTGATTTTAACCACTATCAGTTTGTGGTAAGGAATTTAAAAATAGCAATGTTTGGAAATACTATCAAGTTTGAGGTATTCTGCAAAAGCAGTGATGAAGGATAGTGGCAACCCTCTTGGGTCCCCTCCTTCCTGGGGGCATTTGTATTACCATTTCACCATTGTTCAGTAAACTTTGCTTTGCTGCCCACCACTCTGTCTGGCCTACGTTTTCATTCTTCGAAGTGGTGTGACCAAGAACCATGGGCACTGGTGGAGAAAAAATTCTTATGACAGTAGGATATTTTAATAAACCACTAAAACCTGCTGTTATGCTAGTTATCATTTCCTGGTAAGATGGTCTTGGTTAAAATGGAGCACTTTATTTATGGCTGTCACCAGCTTGCCGTTTGCTGATTTTGTTCCTCATGTTTCAGAGGTGTACATTAATGTGGTACATACATGCGTGTGTGTGTGGGGGGGTGGGTGTGGGTGTGTGTGTGTGTCTGTACTTTAGATGAAATACTCTTTAGGTTGTGTCACACCATCAATGACATTCATAGGATGAAGAATTTGCCTTTTAAAGATGCTGAGATTGACAAATCTTAAAGAAATCATTGCACAATGCTGATGTTTTTTATTTGAGTGAGACATCTTTTAGTTGCTTAAGCAAGATTTGAAATTATAATAATGTAAATTGACATACAGTTTTTTCTTAGAATTTTTTATGCAAAAAAAACCAAAAAGCAAAAAAAAAAGACAGCAAAAAAAAATTAAAGTGAAGAAAATTATTTCGCATCCATGGGCTAGCTCAAAATACATAAAATTTAGTTGCTTTAATGGGTAGATTCAAGGAACATAATAGTCCTCTGTGCCTTTCTTTTTTAAATTATTAATTTATATAACAATTTTATATTCTTCATTTCTAAGGAAATCCAAAAACTCTTTACGGTTTTCACTTCTAAAAGAAAGTGAAAATAATAATTGGAAAACAGAATTTACAAGATCTTTCAGCTACATGGCAGAGACAAAAATCAACTAATTATAGTTTTCCTACATACATAATTACATTCATACATAATCAGAAAATATCATTGAAAATAGGCTGTTTACAACTAAAACAGATATTTTGGAATACCTGAAAATAAAACCAAAAGAAAAGTGCAAGACTACAACAATAAAAACAAAACAAAACCCAACAAAAGGAAGAAAAGAAACATTGTTAAGGACCAATTTTTTAAAAGCCAAAAGCAATGAATAGATTATGTTCTTATGTAAAAATAGCATAATATTAGACAGACATTAATTTGGGATGTGCCCTACCATATACCAATGATCTTGAATTCAGAGTAATTAAAATAGCATACATTAACATAGGGATAGATCAACAAAATAAGTGGCTAGTACAGAAAAGACATATATTATTATTGGAATTTAGGATATTATAAACATAGCCTGACAGCTAAGAACATATATTCTAGAGCCAGCCTGGCTGGGTTCAAATCTGATTCTAACACTACCTGGCTGTGTCACCTTGGGAAAACTACTTAATCTCACTAAATTTAATTTCCTAATGTGTAAAATGGGGATAATAACTCTACCTACTTATTTTTAGAATTAAATTAGTTAATTCACATAAAACACTTGAAAGGCTAAACAATCCTAGACAACAATCAAAGATATTGTTGTCATCATCATCATCAGAAGAAGAAGAAGACATCAATTACTATTATTAGGCCATTGGAGAAAGGATAATGGTTTATTCATTTACTTCAAACATCCTTAAGTCAGTTTCACATCATTCACAAAAATAACTTCCAGATCTATCTGTAACAACTGATTGTTCAAAGTAAAAACAAAACAAAATTGTATTTGAAATGAAATTATGCAGGAGAATTTAATTATAGTTTTGTAATGGGAAGACATTTCTAAGCTAGATACAAACCCCAACAGCTAAAGACATAATGATGAAGAAATTGTGGGCATACTAATTAAAACTTTTGTGAAAAGTACCATAAAGTCATAAAGCAAAAGTCAGTCTGAATAAAACATAAAAAAATAGAAAAATTATTATTGAGAATATTTAAAAACTCCTAAAAGTCAGTAAGTAAAATTGAATCTAATCTAAAAATAAGTAAAGAGGGACGCCTGGGTGGCTCAGTGGGTTAAGCCACTGCCTTCGGCTGGGGTCATGATCCCAGCGTCCTGGGATCGAGTCCCACATCGGGCTCCCTGCTCGTCAGGGAGCCTGCTTCTCCCCTCCCCTCTCTGCCTGCCTCTCTGCCTACTTGTGTGATCTCTGTCTATCAAATAAATAAAATCTTTAAAAAAAAATAAAAATAAAAATAAGTAAAGAGATAGAAGCAATTTAAATATAAAAAATATATAAAAAGGGGCGCCTGGGTGGCTCAGTGGTTAAAGCCTCTGCCTTCGGCTCAGGTCCTGATCTCAGGATCCTGGGATCGAGCCCCACATCGGGCTCTCTGCTCAGCAGGGAGCCTGCTTCCCCCTCTCTCTCTGCCCGCCTCTCTGCCTACTTGTGATCTCTGTCTGTCAAATAAATAAATAAAATCTTTAAAAAAAAAATATATATATATATATATAAAGATGCTCAACATTACTAAAAGCTAGGGAAATGTATATTAAATAAAAATGACCTACAGTTTATTTTTATGTAACATAATGGCAACAATTAAAAAGATATCTGGTTTTGACCAAAGGAGGAAAAATAATTTTTCTCATGTACTGTTTGTAGAAAAATGTATTAACCATGACATTTTAGAAAGTAAAAGGGCAAATTTTCTAAAAAATAAAGGAATATATACTTCAATCAGTAATTGACTTCTGGATACCCATTCTACAAAAAACACAGGAGTATAAGGGCAAAGACACAAAGTTGGTTTTTTACATTATTATTTGAAAAAGAAAGTTAGACACACATTACATATATCTTAAATATATCGGAATATTCATTATATGATGTAGTATGCAACAGTTGAAGAGTAAGGTAAATCCATATGACTTATAAGAAAAGACATTTAACTCATATTATTAAATTAAAATAAAGAATTTTGCAGGACCATGCATACAGTATGATCCCACTTTATTTTTTTAAAGATTTTATTTATTTATTTGAGGAGTGTATGAGCATAAGCAGGAGGCGAGGAACAGAGGGGAGAGGGAGAAAGAGGCTCCCCTCTGAGCAGGGTGCCTGATATGGGGCTCCAACCTAGGACCCTGAGATCATGACCTGAAGGCATAAGCTGAAGGCAGACACTTAACTGATTGAGCCACACAGGCGCCCCATCACACTTAAGTTTTTAATCTACATATTCATAATAAGTATTCATGAGAAAGGCCAGTAAGTATACATTCTATAAGTGTCAACAATGATCATCTTTGTTTGGAAAATGCACAAAGAAGAGCAGTGAAGGCAGACCTTCACTTTTTAGTCTATATATTTCTATATTTTTTATTCAAGTATAATTAACATACAGTGTTACGTTAGTTTCAGGTGTACAACTTAGTGATTCAGCAATACTCCTCAATGCTTATCACAATAAGTGTACTTTTAATTCCCTTCACCTTTTCACCCATCTTCCCATCCAACTCCCCTCTGGCAACCACCAGTTTGTTCTCTAAAGTTAAGGTTCTGGGGGGTTTTTTTGTTTGTTTTTTCTCTAGCTCTCTCTCTCTCTCTTTTTGTTTTGTTCTTAAATTCCACATATGAGTGAAATCATCTGGTATTTGTCTTTATCTGACTGACTTATTTTGCTTAGCATTATATCCTCTGGACAGATCCACGTTGTTGCAAATGGCAAGATTTGATTTCTTTTTATGGCTGAGTAGTATTTAGTGTGTGTGTCTGTATACATACATATATATACCACATCTTCTTTACCCATTCTTCTATGGATGGGCATTTGGGCTGCTTCCATAACTATTATAATATGGTTCTATAATTTTAAGCTATTCTACTTAATATACTTAGCATTATTTATGTAATAAGTAATAATAACTTATGCAATAAGTAGAATAAATAATCCATAGTAGACTTTCCTATTCTACAAAGCTCTTTCTCTACCAACTGTATAATATTTTTGCTGCCCCACAAAATGCCCAGTCTCACTGATTTCTGTTTCTCCACTTAAGATTTTCTGCCACCCCAGAAACAACAATCCTTTCCCCAAGCATAATGCAGAACAACTCTGTCTCATTTTGTACATTAAATCCAAGGAGTAGAAATATGAACAAAGTTGTCATCTAATCCCTTTTTTAAAAGCATATAGTTGAGGTGTCTCATAAGTACTCTGAAAGTATCTTGGTACCATAAAATCATGGCAGGTTTGTAATAGACTAATCAATCTACCCTCTTCAGAACCCTCAACTCACTTTCTTTCCCTTTAGACATTGCACTACAAGGATGCAATGCTTTAAACCAGGACAACTATCCTGCTATCCCAAGAGGTAAGCTAAGGGAATGTTATCTCTTAGGAACTGAATCAAACCTTAACGTTGTTGAGCAATGAAATTAGTCATTCCTGGGACTGTCTACCTCTGAAAATCTGCAGATGAAATAGGTAAAATATCCTAAGTGATACGTCTACATAGGTGTGTGGTATTTCCGATGATCAAATTCCTGAGCTTTGTATTTTAAAGTTTAAACTTCATGTTTCAAGCTGTTTTTTTACTATCATTGTTCTATTCCTGTCCTATCTGCGTTAGAGAGTGCAAGAGAACTGGATGTGAGTACTAAGTGGTCTCACCCACTTTGCATGGTCTCAGGCCCCTCATTCTGAATGTGTCCTCTCAGGCCCCCTGTGGTGAGCAGCATGTTTTACCCACTCCCCAGGCCCATGCTTCTCAGGAATTCAACTTGCAGTGGCTGTATCAACGCCAGGTCTCCCAATCTGAATAGATACTTCAAATCTATCCCTAGCATTCAGTTCTGTTCTCTGAGAGCACCCAATTTTTCCTCTTCTCCTTACTGCTCTCTCTGCAGTAGAATCTTCACAACTGATGGGAATTCTTGGGGTCCTTTGAATCTTTCGTGAAATCTGAGTTTTCATACTGAGGATTTAGTGCCAATTGATTCCATCACCCTCTCCAGGTGAGTCAGATTCTCCAAAGCCTATTGCACGGAGATGTGGTATCTTGTCTTGTGTAGATGGTAGTCTTTCCTCCTACCTGCTGATTTCTGGTTAGAATTCAACAAAGTATCTGAGCATCTTAAAGGCTTCCCATACTCCCAACCTCCATTTTAGAGTTGTCAAGTACTTGATTCAAAGACAGAGTCAATGTTTGCCTTAAGACTGAAGCAAACATCTCTTGTTTTGGCATCTCAGCATTAGTCACAGAGCTTTTGGTAACAGGGCCTTAACTTTCCTTTCAAGACCATGAATCCTCCATCCTGCCCGCATAGCTAGAGAGATTGACCCTGTCACCTAAGCTTGAGAAGTTGACACATGGCCTGGAACTAGTGAGGATAACTGGCAATCTCTATGAACACTATAGGGATGAACTCAAGACCCATTGTGGAACAATGGGAGTGATACTCAGAATTTCATTGGTAGAACTAGGAAACAGATGTCTAGGAGTTGCTAAGCCAGGAGATGTCCCCTATAAATGGAGATCTTGCCTAAAGTTGAAAGTAACACAAAGGAAAGCAGGGATGGAGGAGGAAAAATACAAATAGCAGATATGCTTCAAACAGTAGAATTTAGATATATCAGCTGTTATTGAAACTAGTTCTAAACTACTTTTTTTCTCACATTCAGGTAACCACTATTCTGAATTTTGTTCTTATTCTCTTGCTTTGCATTCCAGTTTCATTTCTATAAATGCATTCTTAAGTGATAAATTGTTTAGTTTCACATGTTCTAAACTTCCATGTGTAAAATTTGGGGGGCATGTATTTTATAATTTGCTTCTTTTGTTTATCTCCACATTTTTGAGAATTGTTGATGTTGTTTGTAAGTATAGTTCATGAATTTTTACTGCTCTACAGTAACCCATTGAATAAATGTATCAACACTTAAGTTGTATATTTCTAGGTTGTTGACATTACAAATGTCTCTATGAACACACATCCTAGTAAACATGCAAGAAATTCTATTATTATGACTGGAGGTACTAGATTATAGAAACTGCATTCTTTCAACATTTCTGCATAAGATTACACTCTTCCTCAAAGTGATTGTACCAATTTATTATTATTTATAATTTTTTTAAGACAGAGAGAGGGGAGGAAGGGGCAGAGGGAGAGAGAGAGAATTTTAAGCAGACTCCTCACCTAGTGGGAAGCCCAATGCGGGGCTCCATCTCATGAGAGTGAGATCAGGACCGGAGCTAGTTTCAAGAGTCAGAGGCTTAACTTGACTGAGCCACCCAGGTGCCCCACCCTGTGACAGCACCAGTTTATAATCCTACCAGCCATACATAATACTTCCTGTTGCTTCACATACATTTGAATAGTTTCATCAGAATTTTTTCACAAGATTTTATTATTTGAGAGGAGAAGGGGCAGAGGGAGAGAGAATCTCAAGCAGACTCCATGCTAAGCACAGAGTTCAATGTGGGGCTTCACTCTCACAACCCTGACCGCATGACTGAGCTGAAATCAAGAGTTGGGTGCTTAACCGGCTAAGCTACCCAGACACCCCAAGGCTTCTTAATATTTAAAAAAAAAATGGTGGTCACCACTACTATTCAACATACTACTAGAAGTCCTAGCATCAGCAATCAGACAACAAAAAGAAATTAAAAGCATCCAAATCAGCAAAGAAGTCAAACTATTGCTCTTTGCAGAAGATATATTTATGTAGAAAACCCAAAAGACTCCACTCCAAATCTGCTAGAACTCAGACAGGAATTCAGTAAAGCGTCAGGATATAAAATCAATGCACAGAAATCAGTTGCATTTCTATACACCAACAACAAGACAGAAAAAGAGAAATTAAGGAGTCAATCCCATTTACAACTGCACCCAAAACCATAAGATACCTAGAAATAAACCTAACCAAACAGGCAAAGAATCTATACTCAGAAAACTATAAAGTACTCAGGAAAGAAATGGAGGAAGACACAAAATGGGAAAATGTTCCATACTCAGGGATTGGAAAAACAAATATTGTGAAAATGTCTATGCTACCTAAAACAATCTACACATTTAATGCAATCCTTATCAAAATACCATCCATTTTTTTCAAAGAAATAGAACAAATAATCCTAAAATTTATATGGAACCAGAAAAGACCTCAAATAGCCAGAGGAATGTTGAAAAACAAAGCCGAAGTTGGTGGCATCACAATTCCAGGCCTTAAGCTCTATTACAAAGCTGTCATCATCAAGGCAGTATGGTACTGGCACAAAAACAGACACATAGATCAGTGGGACAGAATAGAGAGCCTAGAAACAGACCCTCAACTCTATGGTCAACCAATCTTTGACAAAGCAGGAAAGAATGTCCACTCAGCCACATGCAGAAAAATGAAACTGGACCATTTCCTTACAGCACACACGAAAATAGGCTCAAAATGAATGAAGGACCTCAATGTGAGAAAGGAATCCATCAAAATCCTTGAGGAGGACACGGGCAGCATCCTCTTTGACCTCAGCCAGAGCAACTTCTTCCTAGGGACATCACCAAAGGTCAGGGAAGCAAGGGCAAAAATGAACTATTGGGACTTCATCAAGATCAAAAGCTTTTGTACATCAAAGGAAATGGTCAACAAAAGACAAATGACAGAATGGGAGAAGATATTTGCAAATGACATATCAGATAAAGAGCTAGTATCCAAAACCTATAAAGAACTTGTCAAACTCAATACCCAGAGGACAAATAATCCAATCAAGAAATGGGCAGAGGACATGAACAGACATTTCTGCAAAGAAGACATCCAGATGGCCAACAGACACATGAAAAAGTGCTCCACGTCACTCGGCATCAGGGAAATACAAATCAAAACCACAACAAGATGCCACCTCACACCAGTCAGAATGGCTAAAATTAACAAGCCAGGAAACGACAGATCTTGGCGAGGATGCGGAGATAGAGGAACCCTCCTACACTGTTGCAACCACTCTGCAACTGGAGCAACCACTCTGGAAAACAGCATGAAGGTTCCTCAAAAAGTTGAAAATAGAGCTACCCTATGACCCAGCAATCGCAGTACTGGGTATTTACCCTAAAGATACAAATGTAGTGATCTGCAGGGGCACGTGCACCCGAATGTTTATAGCAGCAATGTTCACAATAGCCAAAATATGGAAAGAGCCTAGGTGTCCATCAACAGGTGAATGGATAAAGAAGATGTGGTATATACACAATGGAATACTATGCATCTATCAAAAGAAATGAAATCTTGCCATTTACAACAATGTGGATGGAACTAGAGGGTATTATGCTGAGCAAAATAAGTCAATCAGAGAAAGACAATTATCATATGATCTCCCAGATATGAGGAAGCTGAGAGGCAATGTGGGGGGTTTGGGGGATAGGAAAGGAAAAAATGAAACAAGATGGGATCGGTAGGGAGAAAAACCATAAGAGACTCTTAAGTTCACAAAACAAACTGAGGGTTGCTGGGGGGAGGTGGGGGAAGAGGGTGGTTGGGTTACGGACCTTGGGGAAGGTATGTGCTATGGTGAGTGCTGTGAAGTGTGTAAACCTGACGATTCACAGACCTGTACCCCTGGGACTAATAATACAGTATATGTTAATAAAAAATAAAAAATTTTAAAAAATGGTGGGTATGATATGGTAGCCCAAGGTCATTTATTTATATTTCCTTTTTTACTAATAAGGTTGAGTGTATTTTCTATGTTAATGGGCACTTCACATTGGTCTTCTCTAATTGCTTTTTTGTGTCTTTTGACCATTTTTTTCCTATTAAGCTATCAATCTTTTTCTTATTGATGAAGGAACACCCTAAGATATTCTGGATGCTAATCTTTTGTTGAAACTCTCGTGACTTACCTTTTAACTTTTTCACATTATCTTTTGATGAACAGAATTTCTTATGTTTAATAGTCTAATGTGCTAATCTATTTGTGTTATGCACTTTTTGAATCTTATTTTTTTATCCTTCTTTATCCCAGACTGAAAAAACATAGTCTCCTAAACTTTCTTTTTAAAGTGTTAAGGTTTTGCCTTTCATATTTTAGTCATAAATTCATTGCCAGGTGGTTTCTCTTTATGAGCCAATACTGTGATCCAATTTATTTTGTTTCCATAGACTTTGTCATTTGTCTTACTATCATTTATTGAATAATCCGTCATCTTCTTGCTGACTTTGCCACCTCTGTTACTTACCAACTGTTTCTCTAGTTTCTCTATCCCTGAGCCAATAACATACTAAGTATTAAGGTTTAAATATCAGTATTTCATAGGGAAAACTCATTGTGTCATGGTTATTCCTAACCCTGACACTTCACATAAAAGAATCAAGTTGCTAATTTTCAAAAAATAAATTTTGGGATTTTGATTGGCAATCTCTGAACTATAATAAACTATTAATTCTCTATTAATCCATTATAAAAAATGTTTAGGATAAATAAAAAAATCTTTAAAAAAGTTTAGGACACTGAATCCTCCTATAAACATTTATTAATGCCAATCTATTAGCTGACTTAGGACTTATTTAATTTTTCTGAATAAGGGTTTATCATTTTCTTCAAAAAGGTATTCTACATTTCTTATTTGATTTATTAATACACATAATCTATTTTGTAGTTATAATAATACATATCTCTCTAAATAATGTTTTCTGTTTGTTATTGGTATAATGACATGGATTATAAATTGATTCTTTTATCATACACAATCTTTCTTAATTCTAGTATCAATAACTTATCTGCATTCTTTAACACAGTTTTGGGGTCAATAAGAATATCAATAATCATATCATCTACAATGATTATTATTTTTACTCCTATTGCAATTCCTTTTTTAAGATTTTTTATTTATTTGAGAGAGAGAGAGAAACTGACCCATACCCCCGCCCCCAAGCATAGAGCCTCAGTCTCAGGATCCTGGGGTTATAACCTGACCTGAAGGCAGACACTTAACCAACCGAGCTACCCAGGTCTCTGTAATCCTTTTTTTTTTTTTTAAAGATTTATTGATTTATTTTAGAGAGAGAGAGAGAATGTGAGCAGTGAGAGGGGGAGAGGAGGAGAGAGAGAATCTCAAGCAGACCTGAGCTGAGTGTGAAGCCTGACGTGGGGCTTGGTCTCAACCCCCTGAGATGATGACCTGAGCCAAAATCAGGAGTCAGACACTCAATTGACTGAGCCACCCACACACAACTTCATTGCAATTCTTAAACTAAATTTTTCTTTTACTGTTACTGTAGACTGTCTAATAGAATACTGAGTACAAGTAGTGGCAGTAGTCTTTCGTGTCTTTGTTCTAATTTCTCAAATGAAGCGTTTTTAATAAATCATCAAATATGCTGTTTGCTATAGATAATTTTTGTGGATATAATATATTGAGATGAGAATGTTTTCCTTTATTCTTAATTTAATAATATCCCATTATTACTATTTCTATTCAATATTGCACCAGAAGTCCTAGCTAGTATTATAAGATGAGAAAAATTAATTTAAGGCAAAAGAATTGGAAGGAAAAAAATTAACATCACTCTTTTTACATGATATAATTTTATCTACTTACAAAATGATTCTATAAAAAAATTATATACAAGTCCATTGGCCATTCTATGCATTAACAACATGCAATTAAAACATGTGCTTATCAATGGAACTAGAGAGTATTATGCTAAGTGAGATAATTCAATCAGAGAAAGACAAATACCATGTGATTTCACTCATATGTGGAACTTAAGAAACAAAACAAATGAGCAAAGGTTAAAAAAAGAGAAAGAGAGAGAGCCAAACCAATAAAGAGACCCTTAACTATAGAGAATAAACTGATGATTACCAGACCGGAAGAGGGTGGAGGGATGGGTTAAATAGGTGATGGGGATTAAAGAGAACTTGTGAAGAGCACCCGGGTATGTATGGATGTGTTGAATCACCATATTGTACACGTGAAACTAACACTACAATGTATGTTAACTAACTGGAATTTAAACAAAAACTTTTTAAAAATGTGCTTAAAAAGAGGACACTTTTAAAAACAACATAAAATACCAAGTACTTGGAATGAATCTAACAAAGAATGTGAAAGCTCTTTGGGAAAACAAAAAAAATTATTCAGATTCAGAAGGACAATCTAACTGAATAGAAAGATATACCATGGTACTATAGAGGTAAAATTCATGTCATAAAATGATAAGCCCTTCAAATTGATTAATATGCAATCTGATGAAATGCCCATAGAGAAAATTCATTACCAGTATTGAAAGAAATATCTCAAAATGTATGCTTTTTCTGAAAATAGAAATTTTAAGATCTCTGTCATACATGAAAAATATGAGTTTGTGAGAAACAGTAATTTTAAAGTCCTTTAGTTATTGATCATATCATTGTTTTTTTTGTGAACAATATCTTTATTTTAATTGAGGCATAGCTGACATATAACCTTAGATTCATTTCCTGTGTACAACATATTGATTCAACAATTACGTGCATGACAGAACGCTCACCATGATAAGTGTAGTTACATCTGTTACTATACAAAATTATTACAAGACCATTGACTATATTCCCAATGCTGTACTTTTCACTCCTGTGACTTTTTTTATTTTACAATTAGAAGTATATACCTCTTAATTTCCTTCACCTATTTTGCCTATTCTGCCAGCCCCCCCCAAACACCAGTTCCCTCTCTGTATTTATGACTCAATTTGTTTTGTTTTTTAGATTCCATATACAAATGAAATTATAGGGTATGCATCTTTCTCTGCCTTACTTCACTCTGTGCTGAATATCTTATATTTGATTCCTTCAAATTTGTTCTCCAACCAAGAAATTGGCTTGAGTGGATCTCATCAAATACCTCCATAGGCCTCTGGATTTAATTGGAAAAGCCTAGGGACGCCTGGGTGGCTCAGTTGGTTAAGCAGCTGCCTTCAGCTCAGGTCATGATCCCTGCGTCCTGGAATCGAGTCCCCTGTCCGGCTCCTTGCTCAGCAGGGAGTCTGCTTCTCCCTCTGCCTGCTTCTCTGCCTGCCTCTCTGTCTGCCTGTGTTCGTTCGCTCTTTCTCCCTCTCTGACAAATAAATAAATTAAAATATATTAAAAAAAAAAATTGGAAAAGCCTAAGGAGAACCCCAGCCGGAGACCAGAGGCAGACAGGACAGTGAGGTCATCTTGAACTGATTATGTCAGCCAATAGAAAAGCACTGTTCTCAAGTAACCTGCTCTACACAAATTTATTTTTCTGGATTCCAATGACCACTCTGTCTTCTCATCTTTTTAATACTCTTGCCAAGGGTTGGATTCCAATGACCACTCTGTCTTCTCATCTTTTTAATACTATTGCCAAGGGTGTCTCTGTTTTTGTTGTTGTTGTTGTTGTTTTTACAAAGTGTGCTGATAATCTCCTGTCTGGTATTTAACCCCAAGTTATTGAAGTATCCATTGTGGTTTTTCCTATACCCAATCTATCCCTCATAAACTGTAAATAAGCCTTCTTCAAATTATCTTAAATTGAGTATGTCTGAGTGAACATTTACATACAATAAATATCACTGAGTGAAGAATAAATCAAGTCAAAGTAACCTAGGATCATCAGATAAAAGAGTACCCTGGGGGCACCTAGGTGGCTAGTTGCTTGAACATTCACCTCTTAGTTTCTATTCAGGTCATGATCTGAAGGTTAAGAATGGAGCCCCGCATCCAGCTCCGCGCTCAGTGCAGAGTATGCTCATATTCTTTCTCTCTGCCCCTTGCTACTCTCTTTCTAATAAATAAATAAAATCTTTAAAGAAAAAAAGAACACCTCGGTCTTTACATAGCATATTATAGCATCCAAAAATTTAGTGACTAGACAGAATAAAAAACCTCACTGATATTTAAGAACATCAAGAAAACAGGATACTAGAATATAAAGCATAGGTGGTATTTTACTTATTTTTCTATAACTGGATCAACTAAATATTAAATATTACTTTTGCAGCTTATTTAACAAATACTCAGGCATATAATAATATAAAAAATGAGCAGATCCATTTACCATTAGTAGAATCTTTGCTTGATTATGTTCCTTTTTTAAAAAAATTTTTTTATTAACATATAATGTATTATTTGCCCCAGGGATACAGGTATGTGAATCATCAGGCTTACACACTTCACAGCACTCACCATTGCACATACCCTCCCCAATGTCCATAACCCAGACACCCTCTCCTTACCTGAGCCCCTGCCCCACAACCCTCAGTTTGTTTTGTGAGCTTTAGAGTCTCTTATGGTTTGTCTCCCTCCTGATTATATTCTATGCAGAGAAGGACCCTTATATAGTTTTTTAAGACAGGATGGAGGAAGGTAGGAGGTAGAACTTAAAAACTTGTGCTAAAATTTCCTAGTGAAGTACCTAGTAACTTGGGATGCCATTCTTGTTGGTCTGACATAATGAGAATTAGTCTACTATACTTATATTAGATCAGTTTATTGATGAAGGAGGATTTAGAAGTGAGATAAAGGGTTATTAAAACACTGCTATAAAAATCAACAATTTCTACATTAGGGGAAATTTAATGGTAATCTTAAATACATATAGCATTTACATAATAACTATAGACTTGTTAAAAATTTCCACTAGCATTAAGATTGAAATGGGACTAAGTTGAAATCAAATATCTGACGGAATTTTGCTTATGGTGAGGGCCTAGACATTGTCTTGAATTACCAAGGGTAAATATTCATGAGCATTTATAGAAGCAGTCCAAGAGAATTTTGACTATGCAATACCTAACTGCAAACATACACAACAGCAAATGCATGAGTAACTAGAGCCTTCATAGTAGAGTAGTAATTTCTGCCAACCATAAAGCAGCCGGAATCCAACATATGAATTAACAACTAGTTTTTGGTCACAGTGTTAAGTTACAACATATATACATTTACTTTGAGAAATTGTAACATAAAAATTAGGCAAAAGACAATATATAATATGGTTTCGGTAGTCTGCATAGACATAAAAAGATGATTAATGATGTTTACAACCCAAGGAGTCTATGATTCATAAATCATTATCTAAAATGTAATCCAGAGAACAAATGTGGCTTGTGACTGCGTACATATGTCAGTAAAGGTCAAGACAATGGCACATCTCCAAGCTAAATTACTCTCTAAAAACAGGGGATGGATCTGAGAGTATCAGGTTTTCTCTGTCACTTGAAGTCTATCAGTAAAATTCCAGCCCCTGGGGCACCTGGGCGGCTCAGTGGGTTAAAGCCGCTGCCTTCGGCTGGGGTCATGATCCCAGGGTCCTGGGATCGAGCCCTGCATCGGGCTCTCTGCTCTGCGGACAGCCTGCTTCCTCCTCTCTCTCTCTCTGCCTACTTGTGATCTCTGTCTATCAAGTAAATAAATAAAATCTTTAAAAAAAAAATTCCAGCCCCTATGCTGACTAACTACCTGCTAGAGATAATGAGAGATACAGGAATATTATTTGAAAATATCTATCATATTCATAATTAATTTTTAATTAGAAGTATAGTTAACCATATAATATTACATTAGCTTGGGATGGACAATTATAAAATAATTCAAGACTAACCAAGTATCTCAGTGTGACATTATTTATTAGTTCTATGGAAATAATTCTATAGAAATTTGTTCTAGAGAATGTGGTATAAACTAATATAATAATATTCCTAAAATATGAAAAATGACAGCAAGAATTAACATTTACTGGTACCTTACAGTGCCAGGCACATAGTAATTATCACTTAAAATATGTTATGATTAGCACATGTCCCATGCACTGTGATAAGAATTACCTTCACCATTTTATAATAATCATCATCACAAATTAGGTATATAAACTCAACAATATATGTTAAATATATAGATAAATGAATGAATGACTGAGTGGAAAAATACAGAGGCTCAGAAAGTTTAAATAACCTGCCTAAGGTCACATGACAGAAGAATTTGAGACTTAAGGTGAGCCTGAAGGGTATCTTTTTAGTTTTTAATTTATTTGTTTGAGAGATGGGAGGGGCATGAACAGGGAGGGGAGGGAGAATGAGAGGGGTGAGTATGGGGAAGAGGGAGTAGGGAGGAAGGATAAGCAGACTCCCTACTAAACAGCGAGCCTGTTCTGGGTCTCTATCCCAGGACCCTGGGATCATGACCTGAGCTGAAGGCAGACTGTCAAGTAACTGAACCACCTAAGCGCCCCATTAAGGGTAGCTTTTGAATAGGAGAGAAGACAGACATGCTAAGTATGGAAAATAGCAAGAAAAATAATACACAAACAGAATGAGCCCTAGATGCTTAAGAGGCAGAGACAATAAGTACAAGTAGGAAGGGAGTATGTGTGGTGAAGCATTAGAAAGTACATTTTGGTATAGGATGGGGACAGTGCAATTCTTTGAAGTCTAGAAGAGTTTGAACATGATCCAGTGATTGTAAGCAGAGTGACATGAGGAAATTTTTGCCTGATAAAAGTGTAAACTGGCAGCATTAGGCATTATGGGTGTGGTGGAAAGAATCTATTTTATATAGGAGGAATTCACAATAGTCTGGATTTTGGTATTGATTACACAGAAAATAAAAAAGACAAATCTAAGAAATATTTTGAAAGAAAAAAATGGATATAGAAGGAAACAGATTAAGCAATAAAGAAACCAATGTTTAGTGAGTAGGTGTATCAAATGATGATTTCATTTAAAAATTGACATAGAATATAGTTTTTCTTCACTAAAAGGAAAAGAAAATAAAACTTGATACCACTTGGACAAGAGAGAACATTTTCATATGGAGTTTGAGTTGATAGTGATACTTCCAAATGTAGACAGTCTGTTCCTATGTCAAAAGATCAGCCTAGGTAGGATACAGGTACAAAATCAGCCTTGATTTTTTTTTAAGTCCTGGTATGAGAAAGAGGTATGTGGGAAGAATATAAAAAGCAGACTGGATATAATAAGAAAGGACCCAAGTTCAAATTCTGATTGTGAAACTTAATCTAAATAAGTCGCTTACCACCTCAAACTGAGTTACTCCATGTTTTAAGTGGAGAAAATAGTATCTACTTCACAGTATTTTAAGCATACAAAGTGAAAGAGTCTTGCAAACTGTAAAGCTATATAAAGATACCTTTATACAGTTAAAGTCTTGAGAACCAAAGGATAGATATTTTAAGCTATGTATTTAAGGACTTTGACATTGAGACTTCAGCCTTCCTCCCTTGATTGAAGATGCACACCATACTGTGCTACAGAACAGGTGATTCACTATTACAGAATTAAAAGGTCAGTTGGTCTGTCTGCTTCTGAGACACAGCAAAAATAATACTACATAAATTATGTATCACATAATAATACAGAAAAATTCTGACAAAATCTTTGAATAATCATCTTTGGGGTTTGCCTTACTGAGTAAATATAATTTTAAATAGCAAATAAAAGAATAATTTTTGAGTTCAAAAGTTCTCCTGGCATATTTACATGAGTAGAGAAGCATCTTAATATTGCCTATTCTTATTCTTTATTAATCTTCAAACTTGACATTGCATAATACTAATTATGAAGTGACACATTTAAGCCCAGTGACTACTTGATTTAAGCATGTATGATAATAAATACTTGTTTTTTTTTATTAGACTTTTTAAGTTACTAATTACACTGAAATAAATAATACTACCTTTGGAAAAAAACTGAAATATAGATGACTGAACAGAGTACAAGTTCTTAGAGAAGCAGGACCAGGTACATTTTATGTCCATAGACTATGTTTATAATATCATTATTTTATTTGTAAGAATTAATCTGAAAAAAAATATTTTTTTATCCAATTTATCCACTTTGATTGAATGAGACCTATGGATCTTGGTATTTCTTAAGGAAACTACAACTCAAGTTTGAGTACATAACGACAAGTTGTCTAATATAAATTCCAAACAAGTTGTGATTATATTTTATTTCGCTCCCCCCGCCTTACTTTTGCAGCCTTGTTGAGGTCTGAGCTATTCATTATAGATGTCACAGATACCACATTTCCACTTTTAAAAAGTAGGAAAAGGATTATGTGGAAATTATCCCGATTCCCTTCAATATGCCTGAACCTCCCAGACAGGAAGTATTTGTTTTATATTTGCATGCTTAGCACCTTGGACAGTGTCAGGCATAAAATGGACATTTATCTATTCTAGACCAAATGAATACATGAATGTTTTGTCCTATAGATTGCTGGAGCTACTAATCACCAGGACTTAAAAACAGTTTTTTATTTTGCAGTAATTATGTTGCTTGTATGCAAACTACTCTTAAATTGTTTTTATTTCATTTTTAATCCAAGATGTTACACTCAGAAAATAAAATCTCTTACACTGAAATTCATGTTAGCATAAAAAATAATATATTGACCTCCTTTTTACCTACAAAACCACATATTAATGAGAAAAATTTAGAACAAAAAAATGCCTTCTCTAAAGCAGTGTTTATTTTTATTCTCATCTTCAAGTTCACCAAGGAATTCTTTGAGGTGCAAGGGAGACCTTCATGCCAACACCCCCTTCCAAAAAACACTGGAAGGAAAAACAATTTTCCAGTCGGATTTTAAAAATATTGTTGTGGAACAGTATGGATTAGTGTACATTGTAAAGACATATGTTCTGAATTCCTTCCTTTCCTCCCTGAATTTCCTTTAATCTCCTATTTTATAAATACACTCGATGATTTCTGTCCACCATATGCACTACTCTAAAAAGATTATGGATTCTAGCAATTGCTTCTTGTATTCACAATAGAAACGAGAACTTAATAAAGGAAACAAGAGTGTATACCCAGGGCAACCCCGCTGTAAACGATTTCTGTAAACGGATATTTACTACGTTTGCACTAAATTGGTGGTGGCATCTCAAGAGCCCTTTGTCTGTGGGACGGTGGGTCTGGCAACCATTATCTACTCGGGGAAGCAACGTCTGTGACTCCGCCCGGGCTGGGGGTGGGGAGGGCGCACCGCGTGGAGGGCTGTTCGAGAATTAAAGTGAGCGAACAAAGAGAACTCCCAGCAGCCGCCTGCCAGCTCCTCGCAGCTGCATCGGGAGACGTCAGTCACGCCCGGGAAGGCTGTTCAAATACGCCTCTCAGAGAAAAGAGCTCAAGTGAATAATTGATGGAGATTGATCCGCCCAGGACAAAGCTTTGCAGAAAACCAGCGCATCCGATTTCGAGCGGTTTTGGAATCCTCTGCCAAGTACAGGATATGGGAGCGAAGCACCGACTTCGAGCGCGGCTATGGATCTTCCATCTCGGGTGTGGCTCCGGCCTTTTTGTCTTCTAGCCACCTCCCCTGTCACCCCCTCCCCCAACCCCGGCCCGTCCCCGCCTTCTTCTCTCCCCTCGGGAAAGTAGCCTCTCTTTGGTTACTTCTACCCTATCCTCCCTTGCAGCCCCGCCCTCTCCCCGGCCCAGTCGGGTGAGGTCAGCTCATGAATATCAGTGCACTTCCTGACGAGCGTCTGGCACCGCTTGGTACCTCGCGTGCTCGCCGGCTTGGAGCCGCAGCTCAACGGAGTCGCGAACCACGGGAAGTAACCGGCTCTGGGGGCCGCAGAGCCTGCACGTTAACGCCATTGTCTGGAGAAATCGAGTGGGTGTGGAACTGGGGCGAGAGGGCCCAAAGTCGTGCCCAGCCAAAAAAGTCGCATATGATACTACGAAGTTAAACTTTCCTTGTCTTTAAAAGACGTAAAAATAAACCCTGAGGTCGCCGGAGGATCAGAAGGGAAACGCTGTCGATGCAACTTCGAAACATCGCGTCTGCGGAGAAGTGAGCAGTTCTTCTGGATTTCTAAAGGGATGGGGATGAGAGACGGGGTGGGTCCGTGGGCAGATAAAATTTGAGATTAAAATTGTTGGTTTGTGCCCATCCAGGGTTGCTTGGTTGGCGATTTCCACGGGGGAAGCCTTGAAGAGGCACAGCATCTTGTCACTTTGTGAGAATCACGTGACAGCATGGTACATTTGATTGTGGGAGCCGAGTTCCTGAGCTTTCTTCTGGGTTAGAGCTGTCTGGGAGCCGAATTTAAACGTTGTCAGGGGACTCTCAGCTCCTAAGTGATTATGCCTAATTCAAAACAAAAATAAGGTTGCATTGGCAATATAGCTTGGTTAAGTGGTCCGCAGTAGTATGACCCATGCCATTGAACTAGGCCCGACATTCTAGGAGGATGTGGCTCCGAAGAACGTGTAGAAAATAAGTTGGTGGATAACTTTTTTCCCCTTAGTGACTTCTTTGTTCGCCATTATATTTTAAACAGTTGGGGGAGATCCCAAAAGAGAAAGTCAGGGGCGGAAGGAAACTTCCAGTAATATTTCTTCATAAAATGAGGAATTGCTGCATGTTCACTAAGTTATGATACTTAAAATGGACAATAACAGGAATAATGCTAGTAAAATAACTGGCAAGCACCTCTTCTCCTAATAGAAGGATTTTTTTTTTTTTTAAAGCAGAACTTTCTGCCTAGTCATACCCCTTTCGGTGCTTTAAAGAGAGATGATAGCTCTAAGGAAAAAGCACCACACTGACAGCCGACCAGGTAACTGGATCACTAGGCAGAAGAACCCAGGAGGCAATGGCTTGCTATTTTCCAGATTTTAAAAGCTAGTGATGGATTTATCTTGGAAAAAATTACACAATAGAGGTTTATCTTGCCACCATGAGTGAGGATGCACCAGGTTTCTTGGCTGGAGGGTCATTCTGTCTCAAAATTTGGCTCCATAGGAGGAATCGGGCACTTTAAAAGTACAACTTTACCTATGATATAAACTTTACCTGTGATATATACCATGTAATAAGATATTTAAGAATGAAAATATCTTCTATCTGGCAATTACACTTAAAACTAAAATGACTCACAAGAACTATAAAATTCTGATAAATGTAGAAGTCATCACGTGTAACTTAAGACATTGTGCAGGGCTGGCAATAAACTTTTCCAAAAGTATTTTAAAAATTGTTTACCAGAGCTTAAAGAAGAATACTTTTAGGGTTACTAATGACTAAACCATCTAGATGATCCTGAATGCCATTACTTTCCTAAAATGAAGTTGATTTAAAATCACTCATTACTTTTGTCTTAGTTCTAGTCTTAAGGAAAATGGGCGAATTTCTCTAACCAAGAACAACAATAAGAGTCAGAGCTATCTGCGAAATGTACCCACAGCAAATTTCCTGTAGGAACCTACATCATAACCCCTTTCTTTTCATTGAGAATAGTAATTAAATAAAATGTTCTCTACTAAACTCGGCTTTAAAATGCAGATTCAATAAGGAGGAAAACCAAAGTTGAAAAAGCAGGGTATTCAACTGTAGCATGTGGACTTCTTTTCCTTCTGAAGCTTCTTCCTGACTTTATCCCCTCACCGTTTGTTTTTTTTTTTTAATCCTCCCTTCCCATCAATTCCTTTCCGACCCATATCACACCATTGCCAGAACCTGCTACCGTGAGAATTTTAGGTTCAGCTGCTTTCAGATCATCATTTTACTGAGATGGAGTGAGTTGGAGATGGTGCCTCCCTAAACAAAATGAAAATCGACTCTTCTGTGTCCTCTTCCTAAATTCAAGGCTTCTATTAAGTGCTTTCCAAATTTCATGATTCTAGGGCTTTTCTTTTACCGGGAAATCACCCTTTGCTCCGTAACAATGCAGACGTGTTGTGTGCTTCCCTTCTTTTGTTTCTATCTCAGATTAGAAAGGAAGGTTGGCGGATTTGAGAAGGGAAAAGAATGATCTGGTGATGAACCATTCTAATCTCATCTGGTAGATTCTTTCTAGACCGCTATGAGTCAGCCACCGATGGGGGGCGCTGCCCCCGCCACAGCCACAGCTTCTGCAGCCACCTCTGCCACTGAGGCTCGACTGCACCCAGAGGGCAGCAGCAGAAAACAGCAGCGTGCTCAATCACCTGCCAGACTAAGGGACAATTCAGTCCGACAGACCACCGCGACCACCCGGTCCCCCGTGGGGGCCGGCACTAAACTCAATTCTGTTCGACAGCAGCAGCTGCAGCAGCAGCAGGGTAACAAGACCGGGAGCCGCTCAGTGCCTCCGACCAGCGCCCGAGGAGGCGGAGGCGGGGCGGAGAAGGCTGCGCCCCTGGCGCCCAAAGGGGCCGCGCCGGGAGCTGTCCACCTCGCGGCTGGTGCTGAAGCGGCCCCTGCGGCGACCCTGGCCCCCGTGGGTGGCAGGAGGCCTGGCCCGTCGGAGGAGCCATCCCGGGAGCTAGAGCCAGTGTCCGCCAAACTCGGGGAACCCCCTCCGCTCGGGGAAGGAGGAGGAGGGGGTGGGGAAGGAGGAGGAGCCGGCGGCGGCTCTGGGGAAAGGGAGGGGGGCGCTCCGCAGCCGCCGCCGCCGCCCAGGGGCTGGCGAGGGAAAGGCATACGCGCTCAGCAGAGGGGCAGCAGCGGCGGGGAGGGGGCCTCCCCTTCACCATCCTCCTCTGCGGGCAAAACCCCAGGCCCCGGCAGCAGAAACTCCGGAAGCGGTGTTGTGGCGAGCGGCAGCGGTGGCGGAGGGAGCTACTGGAAGGAAGGATGTCTGCAGTCTGAGCTCATCCAGTTCCACCTCAAGAAAGAGCGGGCGGCAGCGGCTGCAGCCGCGGCTCAGATGCACACTAAGAACGGAGGCAGCAGCAACCGCAGCTCCCCGGTGGCTGGCGCCCCTGCCATCTGCGAGCCTCTTGCAATCCCTTCGGGCTCCCCAATGGCGGCGGCAGCGGAGGGCCCCCAGCAGAGCGCTGAGGGCAGCGCGAGTGGAGGGGGCATGCAGGCAGCAGCGCCTCCTTCGTCGCAGCCGCACCCGCAGCAGCTCCAGGAGCAGGAAGAAATGCAGGAGGAGATGGAGAAACTGCGAGAGGAAAACGAGACTCTCAAGGTGAGAAGGGTGGGGGTCAACCCCGTGGGGGAGGGGAGGTGTGGGTCTCGGAGCATTAGGGCGTGTCCTCCGAGGGTGAGAGGCTGTTAACCTGTTAGGGAGCTTTAAAAAGGGAAGGGAAGAGGAAACAAGAGGAGGGGGCTCCTAGACCTTTTCTAGATTTAAAACGGCCTAAGATTAGTAGCCTCAGGTTTTAATTTAAATCCAAATTTGGGCCTTCGTTTCTCTAATTATCATGGTTTGTCCCACTTTTTCATGCAGAGAGGTAGAATAGTAGAGTGCGAGAAGGCCCAAAGAAGGCCCGTTTTTCTAGTTTCTTCTTCATTTAGCTCTGTCACTCCTGTCTCATGGAGAGGGGGCAATAAAACTGAGAATTTGGAGTTGGCATAGGGTAGGTACGGTGCATGTGCGGGTGGCAGGGGGCAAGGTTAATTTTGACCCACGGCCTGTCACTGCCTCAGAACGAGATTGATGAGTTGAGGACCGAGATGGACGAGATGAGGGACACTTTCTTCGAGGAGGATGCCTGTCAACTGCAGGAAATGCGCCACGAGTTGGAGAGGGCCAACAAAAACTGCCGGATCCTGCAGTACCGCCTCCGCAAAGCCGAGCGCAAAAGGCTCCGCTACGCACAGACTGGGGAGATCGACGGGGAGCTGTTGCGCAGCCTGGAGCAGGACCTCAAGGTCTGCAGCACCGGGGGTTGGGTTGGGGGTGGTGCTCGGGGCAGGGGCGGCAGATGGGACCTCTTTGCAAGGAAAGGCCTTCACTGGTCATTAGCAAAGACACGGAGTTTCGCAGCGCTAACCATGAAATACCAGGCTGCGGGCAGGGGAAAGGGAACAGACCAGTGGGTCTGAAGGGTATAGCGTGCGTGGAAGGTCTTGAGGAAAGCGATTCCTTGGGCTTTCCTGGAAGTAACGGTGACTCCTCCAGAGATGGTGGGAGGAGGGCGCCTCCACGGCAGGAACGCGGGCGTGGCAAAGTGCAGACTCTGGTGTTGGTAGATCTGGCCTCCAGAGGCTGTCTTCCGAGCGAAGGCCAGGTGAAATCAGGCAGTCAAAAGCAGCGCGATGAAGACTCCTGAAGGGAGAGGAATTGAAGACCAGAACAGGAACAGCGTTGGAAAGATATTAGAGTTAGGGTTTCTCGCCGCAAGTCCCCCTAACCTACTTCTTCCAGGACTCCTTCCTTTCTGTACTTTGCTAACTCCCTGAAAGAAAATCTGCCCAACTTGCCGCTCCCTGTGGAGAAGTAAAGAGCTAGTGCAGTAAATGAAAGAACCTCATCCTTAATGTGAAGCTCTTCCTTTAGAATTTCCAGTGTGGAAATTTTAACCTTGAAATATGTTTTTTAAGTAGGTGTGGCCTGCTCAGTTCAGTTTGACTATAGGCAGATTCACTGACAATGCAAACCAATGTTATCTTCATAACCTTGGACAACCAAACATAATTTTAATTATTTTAACTTCCTCAAGATATGAAAATCAAGTGTCATTATCCTTTATTTGTTTTAAAGAAAGCTGTGAGAAAACACTTAATGGAAGTCATTGTATTATTTTTTTTTCTTTTCCTAACATTTGTTGAGTGCTCACTATGCACTAGGCACTATGGCAAGCATTCTTATATGTAACAGTGAGTTATCTCTCTCAATGTTAGCAGAAGACAAAAAAAAGGGGGGGGGCCTATGAGGTTGGAATTATTACTAACATCGTCTTGTATGGAAACTGAATCTTTTCAAAGCTAAAGTGCCCAGCCCCCAGCCCTGGGGATTGGCTAATAGGTGGCCAGGCTGTCTCCCCATCCAGTAGAAAACCGCAGTCTGTGTCCTGAGCCACTATATAATACCACACCAAAGCAAAGGCAAAAATGTACACTGTAATTAAAACAAAGCAAAACTTAATCTCAAGAACTGATATATTTCCTAGGATTTCATATTTCATAGGATCAGAATTCAAGCCTCACACTTCACCTGTGAAAACTGTTTTCTAGTCTTGAAATGAGTAATAACAGAAATATATAATGTTGTTGTAGAATCAGAGGAGTTATGTGACATTTCTTTACGCATGATAAATCACAGTTGAACGTCTACTACATGGGGTAGTGTAGAGATTTAGGGAACAGAGGGGCGAGCCAGAATGACCACTTGTTAGCTGTGTGACCTTGAGCATATTACTTCACATCTCTGAGACTCCTTTTCCTCATTTGTAAAGTAGGAATAGTAATAGTCCCTATATCATGGGATTGTTGTGATGGTTAAATAATTTATATATGTGAATGACTTATATATAAAGCATACTGGTATATGGCAGAAACAATTTGTATATCAACTCTTAGTAGTTTTATTTATTTATTTATTTATTTATTTATTTATTTATGGCTCTTACTAATTTTAATGTGGATGTAACTTGAGCTCACTATTTTATTGTCTTTAATTATATATTATTGTTAAAATACTTTAACTTAGGTTGCAAAGGATGTATCTGTCAGACTTCACCATGAATTGGAAAATGTGGAAGAAAAGCGAACAACAACAGAAGATGAAAATGAAAAACTGAGGCAACAGCTTATAGAAGTTGAGATCGCAAAGCAAGCTTTACAGAATGAACTGGAAAAAATGAAGGAGGTTAGTATTTGATTATCTCATGTTATGCTACATATACATTTAGCTCTTTAGAAAAGAATCCCCAGGACAAATATGACTATTAAAATACTTCCTTTTTTTTTAATTTGACAGACAAAGATCACAAGTAGGCAGAGAGGCAGGCAGAGAGAGAGAGAGGAGGAAGTAGGCTCCCCAATGAGCAGAGAGCCCAATGTGGGGCTTGATCCCAGGACCCCGGGATCATGACCTGAGCAGAGGCCTTAATCCACTGAGCCACCCAGGTGCCCCAAAATACTTCCATTTTTTAATGATTATAGATCAGTTTGTTGTTCTCACCCAATATACTAACAGGTGCATGACTTCATACTAAATTAATAAGTAGCAAAGAAAAACTGACCTCAGCCCTACCTCTAACTTGATATATATGAGCTCTGACTGAGGTTCCATCCTGTCCTCTAAGTTTATGTTAAAGAGGGGCATCTGGGTGTTGCAGTCAGTTGAGTTCCTAACTCTTGGTTTAGGCTCTGGTCATGATCTCAGGGTTGTGGGATTGAGCCCTATATGAGGCTCTGCATTCAGCCTGGATTCTGCCTGGGTTTCTCCCTCTCCCTCTGCCCCTACCCACCCCCCCCCACACAAATAAATAAATAAATCTTTTAAAAAATAAATAAATAAATTTATGCTAAAGAAATTACACAACTATACCAAACACAAAGGATGTCCAAGATTACAAAGGACTAAGCCTTGTGTTGAGAAGAAGAGTTAGTCCTGTGATTACTACTGAGTTCATAGAACTGCAGACTTTTAGGATGAAAGGCCAAAAAAATCATTTAATTGAATCGAATTGAATCATTGCTTGAATCCTCCTTATGACAAAGCCCCCAAATGATCAGATGCTTAGAACATTACCAGTGACCCACCTTTAAATTCATTTGCATTAGCCAATTCTGTCACGGCATGGCTCTGTTTAAAGATTTTCTTTGTTTTGAGTTGAAATCTATTTCACTGTAATTGAAATTGACCAATTTATCTTAGTTCTTACCCTTTAGGGTAGAAGGAAGAGTCAAGAATTCTCTTCCAGGGGCACCTGGGTGGCTCAGTGGTTAAGCCTCTGCCTTTGGCTGGGGTCATGATCTCAGGTCCTGGGATCAGGCCCCGAATTGGGCTCTCTGCTCAGCAGGGGGCCTGCTTCTCTCTCTATGCCTGCCTTTCAGAGTCCTCTTCCACATCAGGTATTTGAAGTTTCTACCATATTTCCCCTAAATTTTCTCAAAGAACAAAATTAATATCAAAGAAAATAATTGGAGGAGAAAAGAAACAGAAAAGATTTATCAAGAAGTAATTAGCTTTATTATGGAGAGAGTGGTTGGGTTATGGACATCGGGGAAGGTATGTGCTATGGTGAGTTCTGTGAAGTTGTAAGCCTGATGATTCACAGACCTGTATCCCTGGGGCAAATAATACACTATATGTTGATAAAAATAATTAATAAAAATAAAGAAGTAAATAGCTTTGTGATAAATAGCAATTGAATTAAAATAATCATTTTTGAAAAGTGCCTGAGAATGTATGGGCAAATTATGAAAATTATTATTGAGAATTAGCAAATGCACAAATGGTCCTCTGGATATTGTCCTCTGCTTAAATATGCAGAATTTAAATGAAAATCCTAATCTTTGCATGGACTAACTGAATTATTGCATCTTGCATTGCTTTGCTTATCTCAAAATGATATAAAAATATATTTACCATGTAACAGTGAAAAAAGGGGAAAATGCCTGTAGACTGTCCATTAGCCAGATAGATGGGAACTCTCCCATTGTAAAATAAAAGCCAGGAATATGTGTCAGAAATTTGTATGTAATAGTTTCAGTGGGGTAAACTATTTTGTGATCTAAGTTTCTATTTATTATCATATTATCCTGATTTTAAACATTTTTAACATGACAAATTAGGGCAACACCATTTTCATGATATGTAATTCTTGGCAAATACCTAAGGATGGCTGTGCACTACAGGAGGAAAACATGGAAACTGGGAGCCATGTGACTGTCTTTACCATGTAACTAACTGTGTGACTTAAAAAGCTTCAAACTTGTCTCAGTTTATTCAGTTGTAAAATGTTGTTTCAATGATTCTCAGCATCTCCTGCAGCTATCATGACTTTTTTCATGAAGTCCAGGATATTACCTTTAAAGAGTAGCATAGATTTTTTTTCTAAAGTTAAGAGATTAACTATGAAATTATGTGAAGTATATGCTTCTTAAACAATAATGTACAGTTGAAATTAAAAAATGAAAAAAAATAATTTCCAGGAAAAACAGTGAAATAGGCAGCTTTATTAGTTTGCTAGGGCAGCTGTATCCAAGTATCCACTGCCAACTGGGTAGTGTAAATAATAGACATTTGTTTTCTCACAGTTCTGGAAGCTGGGAGTCCAAAGTCAAGGTATAGTCAGGGTTTACTCTCTAGGAGGACAGGATCAGTTCCAGGCCTCTCTCCAGGGCTTGTAGATGGTTGTCTTTATGTTTACATTGCATTCTCCCTATAATGCCTATGTCCAAATTTCCCCTTTTATAGACATCAGTCGTTGTAGATTAGGACCTATCTAATTGTAGGTCGTACACTGTAGGTTGACTGCTTCTGTAAAGACCCTATCTCCAAAAAAGGTCACATTCTGTAGTACTCTGGGTTATGACTTCGGCAATGATTTGAGGGGACCCAATACATTCTATAACCATAGCAATTAAACACCTTCTTATAGGCAAGTAAAGAGAAAGTTCATTGTCAGTTACATTAGGCTCCATTCCATGTTCATACCTCACTTGCCTTCTCCCATATTCCTTGTTTATACAATTAAGAACATTCAAGTCAAAACAAACTTCATTTGATGGCCAGGAATGAAAGAGAAATACTCTGTGATTTGGTATCATGTGAATATTTTTTAAGTAAATATCTGAAAGTTGGATTTAAGAATGGCATAAGAGCTTCCTGATTCCATTCTGTGTCCAGAAAAGGGAAAAATGCCTGTAGACTGTCCATTAGCCAGATAGATGGGAACTCTCCCATTGTAAAATAAAAGCCAGAAGAGTCTGGCTACCAGGAAGAAGGGCTAGAATAACTGTAGAGATGTGTTTTGTTGATTCTGTTACCTAAACTCTTCCCTATAACTATTTCTTTCTTCAGGACTCTGACTCTGATTTGGGAAAACATTCTTATAGCATCAAACAATGTGGGTATATGTTCATGCCAACAAGGAAATTCACATTCTCCTTGGAGTTCTAAAAGCCAAACTCCAGTCCCTGATTAGAGACTACAACAACAATAACAAAAAGTGGGGGGGTGGATTTAGGAGCATGTATTCAGGATATTACCTTTTAAAGTAACCTTTGATTAAAAAGATGGGCTCTACAATAGCATTCCCAGTTTGAGAAGGTGTGTGGCAGTGGAGAAAGGAA
>RCUC01135489.1:0-94459 GCA_003697995.1 Taxidea taxus jeffersonii
GTAAATCCTAGAGATTAGGGGGCAGAGAGAGGGGCAGGAACAGTGCAAAGAAGGGGCTTTGCAGAGGACAGAAATGTGGAATGAGCCATTCTGAAATATATTAGTGATGGGGTGCATGACACAGTCCCTGCTTCTTTCTCCCCTATGTCACCTATGTAAAGTTTGTGCTCTTCCAACAACTTCTAGGAGTGATTTCTTGCTGAGACGTTAAAAAGGAGCAGAGTCCTGCGATCAATGATTGTGTGTGGGTAACCCTGAGCTGCACACAGGGATACAAAAGGGGGTGCACTGGCGGGCACCCATAGTTCACATCATCCTCTGACTGTCCCTGACAAGCCTCTCCAGGGTTAGTGCAGCAGCAGCCAATGGGATGGGCACTTGGTCCTTCTATTACTACCCTCCAGACATTGCTGTTGGGGGCTGTAGTGTTCTCTGCTCCATACCTTAGTTCTCTTTTGTGGTAAGGACACTAGAATGTTAAAGCAGCTGCCCTAAGTCTTTCTTTTTATGAGAGTTATGGAGTGAAGGGACTGGGCTCTACACAGTCAAAACCTTGGATCTTGACAACTCTTAACTATATTTACCATGGCCAAAAGACACTATGACAAAAGCATCACTCTCCAACATGGCATGCAACCCTATTTAAATAAGGACAAACCAGGTTCTTGCAGGGCCTGTGAAATTGACATAAAATTGTCTCCTCTCCAAGGGTCTCTCCTTTCTCCTCAGTGTCCCATAGCAGACTCCATGTGCTTGCATACACTTTCTCCCAATTCTCGTCCTTCTCTGACTAACCTATGTGCTCAGTAGGCATATCCCCAGCCCTTCATTTTGGATCCAGTCCCCCTCCTCCCCTTGCATCCTCCAACCCCAACCCCTCTAGCACCACACTTTTTGCCTTCTAGCATAATTTCTTGCTTGTGAGTTTCATTTGTGGAAGGTGATTACAACCTTAAGTAAGCATTGCTAAGAGAGACATCCAAAATCGGATGGGGAGGATGCCAGGGAGCAAGGCCTCTGCCCATCTCCTGTTTCAAGTTTTGGAACTGCATGGACTTTTGACTTGTCAATTATAACTTGTTGATAACACCTTAATCACCTCCTGGAAAACAGCCTTTCACTCTGGACTGAAATGGAGATAATGTAGCATGTGTTAGACCAAGAGTGAACCTTAGACATTCCCTTTAACTCTGTCAGTACAAATGATAATTCTTTTGAAAGAAGTTATGGGACCTTGTGGGTTTTGCCTGTGTAAGCCCACACTTCCTGCTTGCAGTTTGGAGCACAGTCTGGATGTCATTTTATCCATGTCTCCTTGATTGCAATCCCTAAGACCCAAATAAACACTTTCAGTTGCTTTACAGCTCTTCTTGGTCAACACATTCATCACTAGACAGTGAAATCTCTGAGGACCAAGCATGGGTCTGTTTGTTCTTTTCTTGTGTCCTAGGTTATCAGCATTATTTTAAGCTTGAGAAATATTTGGTGCATAGATGTACGGTATCATTACTTTAGCTGATTTTTTTTTCTCTAACAGAAGTGACAAGTCTAGAAGAATAAATAATAACATGCTAAGATTTTCCATTTATGGGTTTTCTCTATCCATAAATCAGGTCATCATTCTTGCCAACAAATGTCCAAAAATCAGTTTACAGCCTTTCCCATGGGGAGAAGCTCATACAGAATGAGCATAGTTTTTGGTTTGAACTTTCTGGAAGCTAAGGTTTGTGTTTTTAAAACAGATTTTATTTATTTACTTGACAAAAAGAGAGAGGAGAGTGAGAGCAGGGAGAGCGGCAAGCAGAGGGAGAGGGAGAAGTAGGTTCCCCAGGGAGCAGAGAGTCTGATTCGGGGTTCCATCCCAGGACCCTGGAGTCATAACCTGAGCTGAAGGCAGACGCTTAACCAACTGAGCCACCCAGGCACCCCTGGATGCCAAGTTTTATGGTTCATTTTATAAGAGATAGGAAGTCTAAAGCCTCCCATTTTGATTTTGGCCTCCCTGTATTTTATTTATTTTAAAAGTGTATTCAGCAATAGTGATCAGCTGATCACAGAGTAAACCAAATAGTGCAGCTTCTTTTGGCAAGAAGTCGTGCCCATTTTCTGGGTATGGAAACATCGCAAAGAGGCTGGTTTTCACTTGCCCACTAGAAGAAAACCCAAATGGTCTTGAACTTGTCTAGATGAGCAGAACTGAACAGCTCGCTTCAACCGGAAGGTGAGAGAAATTCAACCCTGCAGAAGTAGACCTGAGCTGTCACGTGTGCCAAACAAAGACAACACTGCATTTCATCATCCAGCCAGTATGGTGCATCCAGCCCTGCCCTTTACCCCCTCTCTTTGCAGCTTTTGTCTCCCTGCCTTTTTTCCTCTTCTTGCCCTCTCTGGCTCCCTTTGTGTTGCACAGAACAGCAGAGCTAGTGTGCATTAATCTTCTGACTGTTTCAGCATCCAGGGACACAGGGGCAGCCACAGACTGGGAGTGAGGCTCTCATTCATATTCTGGGGCCAGGCGCCCGACATTCCTTTAATCTTGTTAAGCTCGGGAGGAATGAGGCATGCATTAATTGAATGAGATACAGTATTCATTTTTGCAAGCGACTGCACCATTTGTAGCCAAGATAGAAGCTCAGGGTGACCCAAGGGTTTTCTCTCTCCTTTGCCCCTGGATGCTGTAGGAGCTACAGAGGGGCACAGAGAGAGAGACAAAGACAGAGACAGATAAGAAAGAGAGAACAAGGGAAGACAAGAGTAAAGGTGAGAGGCAAAGGGAGAGAGGGAAGCCCCGGGGGCTAGGACTCAGTGTGTTCACAGTTGGAAAGTGCTCTCCTGGCTGGTGTGATTCAATGGCATCAGGAAACACAGTGTGCACATCAAACATATCTACCCCCCAACCATGCGGGTCTGATCACCGCACTACTGGCCAGTGGGGACTCTGAGACTTCCTTCTCTAAGAGCTGCAAGGCCCAGGGATTTGAGTTAAATCATTTCTATCTTTGCCCTTATTATAAAAGGGGAACTTGTACTCCACACCAGCAAATGCTGCATCTGCACGAACCTCAGTGTTGCTAATCACCCCCTTTTATGCTCATGAATATAAATCTGAGCTGATTTAAATCAGCTGATGATAAATCTGAGCTGAGCATGCTGAGGAGTGAATTCATGCTGACCTAAGGATCTGAAAACACGTTCATCATTGTGTTACTATGTGATTTTTATTGGTTTGTTTTAAAACTCAGATACAATTATGGGAACTCCCTGAAAAGTTTTGAGTTCTGTCGGCCAAATATGTGGAGGCAATTCATTGGTGGCCACGAAATTTCAGGGTATTTTGATAACAGTCAACAGTATGGTTTTCAAACTCTTTTCCAGAATCGTGGCACAAAGGAGATCCCATCACAAGGCTCAAGGCAAAAATCTAGATGCTTTGACCTAACAAGGCTGGCAGGTAAGGCCAATGCCACCCAGCCTGGCCCCACCCTGGGGTTGCTCTGCAGAACTCTGCAGAAGCCCAGGTGTGGTGCTCCCACCCTCAAATTTCTACCCGTCCCCTCAGTCTGATTATTCTCTTCCACTGTGTTTTGATTTGGTCTCAGCAGTGGTCAATATCTGAAATTATTGTGCTGATTTCGCTGATTGTTTGTGTCTTCTTAGACTCTAAGCTGTGGGAGGACAGGGGTCCTGTAGGTGGCCTTACAGCTGTATCCCACCACTCACAGCAGAACCGAGTACGTGGTGGGAACCCAGCAGTAACTGCTGAGTGCTGGAAGGGATTGGCAGCAAGAGACAGCATCTCCCAAGCCTTTGTGCAGTTTTGAGCTTTAATAATATCAGAAGTACAAACCTGACAAATTTCAAGAAACATTATTTGAAGGCATTGTTATTTATATTTGCTGTGCAAATTTTTTGGGGGGGTTGCAAATTTTGGACAGTAAATTTTTAATTTTAATTTTTTGTCTTATTCCCTTTGATTGACGATGTCAAACACTGATTTAAAAATCAAAAGGAAGAGAGGCGCCTTGGTGGCTCAGTCGGTTAAACATCTGCCTTCAGCTCATTTCATGATCCCAGGGTCCTGGGATCGAACCCCTCCTTCATTGGGCTCCCTGCTCAGTGGAGAGTCTGCTTCTCCCTCTCCCTCTGTCCCTCCCCCTTATGTGCTCTCTCTTTCTCTCTCTCAAATAAATAAATAATCTTTAAAAATCAAAAGGAAGAAAAGGATTAGATTATTTTCCTAAAGCATTACTGAATAAAGGCATTTTCCAAGTTAAAAACTTGAAATTAGGGACGCCTGGGTGGCTCAGTTGGTTGAGCGGCTGCTTTCGGCTCAGGTCATGATCCTGGCATCCTGGGATGGAGTCCCACATCGGGCTCCTTGCTCAGCGGGGAGCCTGCTTCTCCCTCTGCCTCTGCCTGCCACTCTGTCTGCCTGTGTTCGTTCGTCTCTCTCCCTCTCTCTTTGACAAATAAATAAATTTAAAAAATCTTAAAAAAAAAAGAATTGCAGGGATGCCTGGGTGGCTCAGTTGGTTAAGCAGCTGCCTTCAGCTCAGGTCATGATCCCAGCGTCCTGGGATCGAGTCCCACATCGGGCTCCTTGCTCGGCAGGGAGCCTGCTTCTCCCTCTGCCTCTGCCTGCTTCTCTGTCTGCCTGTGCTCACTCTCTCTCTCTCTCTAACAAATAAATAAATAAAAAATCTTAAAAAAAAAAAAAGGAATTGCATTAAAAATACTTGAAATTAATCTTTTTCTTCAAAATTCATGAAAGTAAGTAAGTGGATAAGGGAATGTAAATAATTAAACATCAAATATACATATTTTTGAAGTTATTAAAGCTTCAAGATGGCACTAAGATTTTTGGACATGCCAAATGGATGTGTTCACATGTTTTAGAACATTTACTCTTTAGAAGCCAGACTAATGGGAGCTTTCCTCCATCCCTGCCCTGTGTCATCTAAAAGAAGTAACAATTGTGTCCATAACAACAGACAATAGAAATCAAAGAGAGAGCTCATGTTAGAGGAAGTTTCTCAAAGTCACACATATCCAAAGGCAGAACAGATGATGTTGGAAGGGAATGAGTTTTTGTCACTGCAGGTATGTGGCTCCAGGCTGGATCCAAGCTATCCCAGAAGGGCCAGAAAATGGAAGTTATTTAAGCATTTTAGTGTAGGGGCCAAGGTCAGAACCTCTGGTGCAGGCTTTGTGGGCTGCAGAATTATTCTATAGCTTACAAGCTGTGGGGCCCCAGTTTTGTTATCTGTAAAAAAGGGATGTTAATGTATAATATATTAATATATAATATGTTAATATTAATGTATAACACTAGTATATAATATATTTATATGTTAGTATATAATATAGATGTATAATATATAATATTATATGTATTATATATAATAATGCATGATAAGATTGTATAAAGGGTGGGGTAAGGAGTTTTGCATTGTGTTTGACACATTGCAAAGAATAACTGTGTTATTATTATTAGTAGTAGTAGTACTATTTTGTTGCTATCCTTAAGGATCCTAAAGGATCCTTAGGATCCTAAAGGATCTTTGCCAAGATTTTGAGGTTCTGATGAATAAGTAGAAAAGATGAGCTCCTGGAAATTTACACACTCTATTTGAGACCCCTGAATGATACATAGTTGATGGAGGGTCCTGCTGCTTGATAGCCTGGAGTTAGGGCATGGGTGTGGAGGGGTCCTTTGTCTCTTTTCAGTGATGGGCTCTGGGGCAGTTTGGTGGTGCCCTTAGAAGGGAGGGAAGTGGGGAGAGGGTGTAAGAAGGCCCAGGTTTCCTTGGAACTAATTTGATTGGGATGAAGGAGCAAAGGTGAGTTGGTTCTGGTAGAAGAGGAGATACTTTGGCTTCCTGGTAGAAATTCTGGCAGCTTTGGGTCCTTTGATCCGTAGGCCCTTCATCCCATGTCTCCATTCATCCATCCATTCTCTCCTCTGATGATTAATCTCTACTGCTTATCACTGGCCCTTCCTTGTCTTTACTCCTTTCTTGCTTTCTGGTGCTCAGCAAATAGGCTTTGAGCATCCACTGAGCCCCAGATCTTGTTCTAGGGGCAGAAGTGAGAGAAAACAGACAGGGCCCCTGTCCTCATGGGGAGAAAGATACTGATCAAATCACCATGCACATTAATATGTCCAATAGCTGACCGTAGTTAGTGCTGGGAAAAAAAAAAAAAAACTCCTCATGCTTTATCACGTGCAGATGAGGAGGCAGGTGGGAGGTGATGCTGGAGGAAGCAATGGGAAACCAGAGAAGGGGATGAAGAGGTGTGACCAGGCAAAGCTATGGGGGAGATGTTCTGGGCAGAGGGAAGAGCAGATACAAAGGCTCATCAGTAGAAGTGTGGCTATACTTCCTAGTTCATACCTGCTAGGCGGTTTTATCTAAATTATATTTACCTGGGGACTAAGCAGGTGTGCATAGGAACTTAATATATGATGAAGGTGGCACTACAAATCAGAGGGACAGGAAGGATTATCGAATGGTTGGTATCAGGACACTGGTTCACATTTGGAGAAAAATAAAACTGGGTCCCCGGCTACCATGACATACCAAGGTGAAGTCCAGGTGGACTAATGACCTCCTGTAAAGATTGGGGGAAGATGACTGCACTGCCTATAACTGAGCAGGAGCTAAGATCGAGGACATACCAAGAAGACATGCAAATCAGCAAGAAAAAGAGAGGAACCCTAGTGGAAAAGTGAGCAAAGTTTGTGAATAAGAGAGAAACCCAATAGGCTAGCAGGCAGATGAAGAGATGCTGTGTGATATTTTTTTCCTTCTTTCCCTTCAGGGGACTCATTTTACCATCTTACCTCCACTTTCCTCTTCCTGGGATAAGATTCTACAGCACCTTAACTTAAGCCTCTTTTTTTTTGAGGACAGGTTGAAGAGAGACCCAAGATGCAGGAAGGGCTTGGACCATCCCACCTCTGGCCTCCCTTTTGTAACCGAACACCTCGAGACCTCCAGGGACTAGCAATGATCTTGTATGGCCACGACGTGGCGCCCTAGACACCCCAGCTCAGAAACCTGCAAGGAGAGTCTCTGGAAAGGCATGGTTCCTTTAGAATAATAAAAACCAGAGAACTTTTGGGATTGCCAGCCAGAAGGAGCAAAACGTTTCCCCTAAATGTGTAAGGTCTAGGAGGCTGAAATTCCACATTTATTGTAGTTCCTGAGTAACAGTCTAGGGCTTCCTGGTGAAGAATTACTTGTGCTGTTCCAGGGAAGCCCAGAGGATACTGGATGTCGTAACAGGCACAGGACAATGGGGACTAGACTTCTGGGCCCTTCGAATAGTTAGCATCAGCATGAGTAGTTCCAGAGGAGCAAAACTGGGGTTAAAGGAGTGGAAGAGGAGGTTCCTGTGCTTAAACCCTTTGTGTGGCTGGGCATGCCTCCCACCAGCTCTGGTCTATTTCTGGAACCTTAGTATTGCCATGAGACCTGAGCAGGCTGGGGTTTCACAAAGCACAGGTCAGGTCATATCTTTAAGGTAGCAGGCTGCATTCACTCGCCTTTGGGGTTGGGAGTCAGTCAGCAGATGAGGCAGAGTTCAGGGGTTGCACCTGCCTGGATCCACTGTCCTGTCCAGGTGTCTGCATGGGTGCATTCTTTGCTTCAGGATTTATGCTCCACCCATGTGACCTGGCAGCTGGATGGGGTGCTGAGGGCGCAGGAGTCACTCCCCCCATCAATGAGGGATGGGAGGTGGCGGATAAACTCCTCAGCCTCTTCACCTTGGTGGGGGGCAACTCTGTGGGGTGTCCCCACAGTCTCTCAGAGCCTCACTTGCCCACAGGAGCAACCAGTTTATCTATACACCCTTTGTTGGCTCTCTTCCCTTAGCAGTCTTTCCTCCCCTGGCTTGCCAGGATCACCTCCCAAAGAAACTCCTTGCGCCAGTGAAAATTAATAAAGGGAAAGTTCACTAAAATAGAATCTGGAGTCCAGAAGGGGGAGCCCTATCACTCAATATCAATTACAGGAAGAAATGTCAATAACAGATCCCAGCAGCGTTGTCAACAGGAAAGAATCAATAATTTCTAGCACCAGCTCGAAAAGGTGTACAATGTATCTGCTTTAAGAAATCTACTACCCCTGCAAATCAGCCAAGGAGTAATGACCATCACTCCAAAGTCCTGCTTTTCTCCTGTGGAATTTCCTTCAAAACAACCCATCCCAACTTCCTCCTTCTCCATTCCACTGCTTTGTGGGATTTGCCTGTGGTTTTGCCATACCTTGCAAAGTCCTAAATTGCAATTCTGTGTCATCCTGAATAAGCCCATTTTGTTGGCCCTCATATTTCTTGGGTTAACACACTCAAATCCTTGTCTCATGTTTCTCTTTTAGGGAATTCGTACAAAAAGAACAGGGAAATTAGGACCTTTGATGAACTGCTCAGATATTTTCAGAGCGCAAATAACAAGAGAGAAAAGGCTAGAAGGCAGATGGAGAAAGGGACCCTATAAACTCTCCTAATGCCTTGAGCTGCTCCTAACTCAGTTTTGCAGGCAATAGTTCTAAGAATCCCTTGTTCAAAAGAAACCTAGTTACTTCAGGCTCCAAAGCTATTTTGAAACTACACTTTGGGATCCGAATTATTTCAAAGGCAATCACAATGAATGGGAAATCCAGGTGTGAATTTTTCAGTTGCCTCCAGTTCTATCCTGTGGATAGGGAACCTACCTCGCCTCAGATACCGGAGGTCCCAGCCTCTGTTATAAATTATTAACTGGGTGTTATTTTTTCTTCTGAGCTCATAATGGCTTCTGACATTTTAATGCCTGCATTTTGAATGCACACAAAGTAAAGAGCAGAAACCAGAGGAGCAAGCTTCCCCCGTTTGCATTTCAGACCCTCCAGATGTATTCTTTTGTGAAATTTAGCACCCAGCTTCGGCAAGCAAGCCGCAAGCAAGCGTCTTAGCAAACAGCTCTGGAAGAGGTTAATGATGGGTTTGTAAAGGTTGTTCTGGCTTTATTTTGGTCCCTGGAAATGCAAGTGTCAGCACAAAGTATGTTTATGGTTTCATTAAATTGCTAGGAAAAAAATATCAAGAGAGTTGTAAAAAAAGAAAAACAACTTTGAGTGACTCAGCTTTGAATAAATTAGGAACCAATTTGATGCAAAATGTGGACCGTGCCAAGAGCCACTCCATTCTCCAGTGGGATGTTGACAGCGTATGGCCCCTTTAATTTTCTCTCCCACTCTTTTTTGGAGAGGGAGATGCTGGTTTCTAAATGTCTAGTGATTCTGCCCCCCTCATTTCTAAAGTCCCCAGTACAGGTGAAATTGTTAAATATCCTTCCCATGGAACGTGATACACAGGTCTTAGGTAGAATATATTTCCTTAGAGAGGAGATGCACTGTGTAAAAAAACCTTTTTTTTAAATGAATTCTTAGTCTGCTTACAATTTGTACACATCTTTTTATATTCTATAGGCTTTATTGGAGTCTCATTAGAATGTAATTGATAATGACACAAAAGAGTATAGTCAGTACAATTCCATTCATATTCAAGTTGAGAAGCTGGCAATGACCACTATTTGTTTTGAGAAATCAGCTCATGCTTATTCTTGTGTATATGGGTAGTACCCGGGAAGGGACGTGAGGAGGGTTTTGTTTTGTGTCTTGATGGTTTATGTGGATGTGGTCAGTTTGTGAAAATTCACTGAACTGTGTGCTCCTGACCTATGCACTTTTCTGTATCTATAGCACACTTGAATAAAAAAAAAAAAACTCAGTGTGTTGCTATTGTCAGACAGATTAAAAGAACTGGTCCCTCCCCCCACCCCCCCTGCTAAATCTCCTAGTCCCAGGGGCAGCTGGATGGCTTAGTCATTAGACGTCTGCCTTTGGCTCAGGTCATGATCCCAGGTTCCTGGGATCCATCCCCGCATCGGGGTTCCGTGCTCAGTGGGAAGCCAGCTTCTCCCTCTCCTTCTGTCCCCGCTTGTGTTCCCTCTGTCTCTCTATGAAATAAATTTAAAAAATCTTAAAAAAAATCTACTAGTCCCAGGTCTGCCGCTCCAGTGGGAATTTTTGCCAGCGCTCCCCCACTCCCCCTCAAGGCTGGAGACCAGAGTGTGAGGCTTTCTGGCGCACCACACCTGCTGTTTGGCAGGGAAAGCTTACCTGCGACCTTGGAGTTGTACGCCACTCCGACCCCACAGATATTGTTGTTGGCTGCGGCAGAAACCTCACCTGCACATCGGGTCCCGTGGCTGTGGAGAAAAACAAAGGCAAGTCGGGACTTTCGGGAAGGCTCCTTAAATTCTGTGAACTGGAAGCGGTTTGGTTCTTTTCAATGGTTCCGTTAACTAGAGTCAGCCCGATGAGGGAGCAGAAGGCAAGTTGAGGGCAAAGGGCAAGCTCACGGCCTCCTCCACCCCAACCCTGCACCCTAGGAGGGATCTGTGCGACATTCCTCAGGCCTTCCAGGCTGCGGAAAGCTAAGGGAAGAAAGAAGAAGAAGAAACAACAACAACAACAATGGTTACCTTAGAGAAATCACAGTTTTGCAGGATGGGAGTCTCCCTCAGTTTACCAACATCTTAGTGATTTACAAGGAGAAAGCATTCTTTTCTTCCTTTTCATTTTTTTAAAAAAGATTTTTATTTATTTGACAGAGAGAGAGACTGAGAGAGAGGGAACACAAGCAGAGGGAGTGGTAGAGGGAGAAGCAAGCTTCCGGCTGAGCAGGGAGCCCAGTGCGAGGCTCAATGAGCTGAGCTCGATTCCTGGATCCTGAGATCATGAACTGAGCTGAAGGCAGACACTTAACGACTGAGCCACCCAAGCGCCCTAAGGAAAAAAGCATTCTTATCAATAGCCTAACTTCCAGAGACCCATAGATGCAATTTCCTTAGAGCCCTAACGTCACCCTCCCCTCCACAGTGATGTTGGAAACAAAGGCAGAAGGGAAAGTAAAATTAAATTTTTTAATGACTTGCAGCCCGCTGACTAGTACTTGAGCCAGGCAAAATAGAACATTCCTCCAGGAAACTCTCTTCTGTATTAAGGTTAATAGGGCTTTGCTAGAGGAAAAAAACCACCTTAGCTTGACAATGGTGAGTCCTAAAGTGTCTTTTAGGTCCTCTTTTGCATAGGAAAGTCCTTTTGAAAACCTCCCTTCTCCTTTACCTCCCCCAAATCCCAAGTTTAGAATCAGTCACCCCTCACGCTTGTAGTGCACCTCGTTCTGCCCACAGGTCCTGTCCCCGTACTCTTTTTTTTTTTTTTAATTTACTTGATAGACAGAGATCACAAGTAGGCAGAGAAGCAGGCAGAGAGAGAGGAGGAAGCAGGCTCCCTGCTGAGCAGAGAGCCAGATGCCAGGCTTGATCCCAGGACCCTGAGATCATGACCTGAGCCAAAGGCAAAGGCTTAACCCACTGAGCCACCCAGGTGCCCCCTGTCCCCGTGCTTTAATAAAATCACAGTTTTGCACCCAAGATGTCTCAAGAATTCCTTCTTGGCCATTGGCTCTGGACCTCACTAACATTCCAAAATGGTATCAGGCACATGGCCCACCCACTTTTCCATCTGTGTAGCTCCTTTTTTCCCTTTCTCCTCGCTGTCTAATCTTCACCTTGACTTGTCTCTACCATAAAGAGGCTTCTCTGAGCATTTCCAACCTTGAGATTTGATCTTTACTTTAAAAATTTGAAGTATCTTCCAGCCGAAAATACACTTACAGGTTTCCAGTGAAAACCAAGGACTCTGTGACAGTTTTGTACTGGTTGGAACACTTCTGTTTTGTTTGAAGCACTAGAATTATGGGCTGATGTGTGAAACAAAGGCAGAGGGAAAATTATTAAATGTCTTACTACCTACAGCCCATTGACAAATCCTGGAAATAGGATGAGTGACCTTCCTTTAGAGACTCCACTGCCTGGATCTTAATACTTTGCTAAAGGTAAAAGGCAATCCTAGCCCAACCCTTAGGCTCCTGTAAGTCGACTTTAACATCTAAAAATTCCTTTGGAAACTTCCTTTATCTTTAACCCTCGCCATCCAAGGTATAGGTCAGCAATCATCCTCCAAGCATATGACCCACCAAAATACATCTGAAGGGTCTCATGTCTGAGTTTTTTCTAAACAGTAATAAATGACCTTTTCTTAACAATAGCTAGCCCCCTCAGCATCCTGGGAGGCTTACACTATCCCCAACCCCCTCCCAACTTGAAAGTATATAATGGACCATTCCTCATGACCCCCAGTGCAGCTCTTTCTCCCCACTTGCCCTGTCCTCATGCTTTGATAAAACCACCTTTTTGTACCAAAGATGTCTCAAGAATTCTTTCTTGGCCATTGGCTTCGAACCCTAACGTCTTTCCTACATCATGGGCTACTGGTTATTTTCAAGGCTGGTTCTCTATACAGGCATGTAATGCTGCCTGTCAGTTATGGAATCATGGTGACTTATCTTTTGGAATATAGTCTCCTTTGAGGGCATACAGAATGTTGTAGAGTCCCACCTTCCTCCAGGAATAAGGAAGCATACACGGGCAACATTCTGCATGTAATTTCAAGAGGGTTCACAGAAACTTTGAGGCTGACCAGATTAAGAACCCCTGGCATTCATTCAAGAATCTTTCTAAGGTTTGCCTAGCTTTAGGATTCTGAGTAAGGACTTTCCGTGGTTTATGTTCTGGAATGTTTTCTGCAACAGACACCATCCATTTTCTCCCTTTTGTTTGCTCTCTCCTGCCTTCTACCAAAGGGTTCTAAATAGTTCTAGTCCTAGTGTGTGCATTTCCCCTCCCCTTGAATTGAGGGCTTGCTTTGACCCCTCAAAACAGTGGAAGGACAGCTGCATCTCTTCATAAGAGGGCAGGCAGCTTCTGCTTGCCTCTGTTGGGCACGTAGGGGAGTTTGAGCTAGCCTATGAATGGACAAAACCATGTGGGGAGAGAGAAACCCAGCAATTTCTGCTGTTCCAACACCTCTGATGAGGCTCCAGACATGTGAGGGGTGACACCATCCTCCTCCAGACCTAGCTAGATCACCCCAGTCAGCAGCAGGTGAAAAGAGACAGGCTGTCCCTGCCCAGCTTACAGGTCTGTGAACAGATACATGTTCATTCTTTCTGAGGCCACTACATTTTGGGGTAGTTTGTGAAGTCCCAATAGAGAACCAAAACAAACATAAATTCTGAGCCCATCAGGATGCTGGGTCTTAATCAGAACCAGCATTGAAGATGTGGGAGTTTCCGCTGGTACAGGCATCTGAGATCACTGGCCCAAATCCCAAAAAGTCTGTTCTGAGGGTCAAGGAAGCAGCTAAAGAAGTAAATGGGTCACGTGATCCAGGCTGCTGGAATAGCATCTGTGCAGCCCGCTGAAGGGATAGGGTTGTGAGGGCTGGCTTCTCCACTCACTGTTCCAGCCATGGCATACATAAGGAAAATGTGGCTGAAGGGGGCTTACTGGCTCTGTGGCCCTAGGAATTTAGAGTTCTGCATCATCTAGTGTATTCTTTGCAATATCCTCTTTTGGCAAGCAAAGTTAACACACCAGCTCTTAAAAACATCATACCCAAGGATGGGGAAGGGGAGAAAAAAATATATATTCTTATTTTCTTTCCCTTGATATGAGCAAAAGTAGATGCTGCTTCCACAAAGGGCTATGCATCTCATGGGCTTCAAATTCCATTTGGGGGAAGAATGTAATCTGTATATTGGGTCTAAGTAAAACTCATAGTTCCTGCAGAGGACGGCCCTTGTGGTAAAAAATAATCTGTGAAAACCACTGTGCTGTGCAAACACAGTTTTCTATGGACAGCATAGGAGATTTTTGAGAAGGGGCCCAGTTATGGTTTAACTTGATGGGAGAGGCTACTATGGATGTGGCTTTTGTGACTATCATATTCCAAATGCTGTGGAATTTGGAAAACCAGCGTGGAAGCACACACACACTCACACGTGTGTATGTGTACATGTATGTGTACATACATGCATATTTGGATATGTATATACACTGAAATATGTACACTCTTTATGTTGATTCATAGATAGATATACTTTAAATTTACATATTTAAGTACATAATTATATACTTAAATATTTTAATGTAATATATACTTATGCATTCTATATAATCCATACATTACATATTTAAATATATACTTACATAATGTACACACCACATATAAAGTATATATTCCTTTATGTGTAGGTACATACATATTTTAAAATGGAACTGTAATGGATACTGATTAAATTTGGCTTGCTTTCTTGCTGTATGATTGATGCCGAACAAATAAATATTTAAATAAGAGCTTAAAAAGTCAATGCCATGTCTAATTTGACCAAGCACTCATTTCCTTATTATTTAATTATCAGCCCTGTCAAGAGCTCTTCTCTCAAACCTGCAAGGTGCAGGTAGGGCTGGCCGGGAGAGTCAGGACCTGGGCCAACGTTTATGAAGCACAGGGATACACTGATGGAGACCACACAGAGGAACCCTGTTCTAGAAGATGAAGGATGTAGGGAAATACCCACCTGCCACTTCCTGGGCTGTTCTTCACTACCAGGGAGCACGCTTATTGCCTTTCTTGCCTCACCCCCTTTCATTCTCTCAGGAAGGTTATGAGAAGGTACTGCCCCATTTTACAGATGTCAGAGTTGAGTTTCAGAGGTGCCCGGCCCTAAGGAGCACAGCAATGAGGCAGCTGGGCCAGGTCGGAGACCAATGCTCAGTTACTGAGGTGCCCCACTCTCCTCCCAGCTCTGCCCTCAAACTGCCCACCAAGGCGAGAGGATGAATGCGTATGAACTGGCATGGGCAGATTAAAGGCATTGAATGCTTCCATATTCTTAATTGTGGCCTTGAAGTGAGAGGCAAATATTGTGGACTCCTCAGAGGAACATGTGGGAAGGAACATTTTATTGCTAAATTAGGCAACACTAATTAATTATAAACAATGAGTGGAGGTTCCCTAACTTTGTTCATGGCACTGTGTCTTTCCACAGCCCTGGGGGCCTTCATAGGCTCTGTTCCCACTGCCTCGGATGCCTTCCCCTCTCTCCTGCCTTTCTGACTGTCTCAGACACATGTGCCTGCTCCCCTGCATGTCAGGAAAATCTTCTTCCAATTCCATTTTCATTTGGCCGCATGGCTTTCTTAAGAATGTTCAGTAACTCCCTCCTGCCTCTAGAATAAAACAAAAGTCTGTCAGATGTGGAGCTCTAAGGGGAGAGGAACAAAGATGCGTTGCTCAATCAGTCACCTTCTAACTAAGGTCAGTGGGAGGGAGGCAAGTGGCAGGAGTCACAGATATATTGCACTGCCAAAGAGACCCCCAACTCCCCATTCTCCTGGGGCCATGTCTTTGGGAATGTGATTTTCTTGCTCCTTCCGTGAAGAGGTGAAGCCTATTTCTCCCTTCCTTGAATCTGGCTGGACTTGTGACTTGTTGTGCCCAAAAGAAAGTGGTGGAAATGAGGAACTTACTCCTCCAGAGGACTTGAAGCTTCTCCTCTTTCTCTTGAGACTCTGCCCAGGAGTCATGTGGACAAGCTAGGTGAGCCTATTGAATGATGAAAGCCATGTAGACCATTACCCCTGGGGCCCTGGCTGGCAGCCTTCTGTCCTCCAGACATGCGAGAGAGGCCATCCTAAGCTGGTCAGCCCCCAGCCAGCCTGCCAGCTGACCAGGGATGCATTTGTAAGCCCAGTCACAAAGCTGATCTCAGTCCAGAACAACACAACTGCCCAGCTGACCTATAGATGTGTGAGCAATAGTCAGTGTTTATTGTTTTGAGCCCCTGAGTCTTGGGTTGATTTGTTATGTGACATTCTTTGGCAATGGATAACTCATACAGAGCGTGGACAAGCAAGGCTAGAGGGACAACCCATGGTTAACCCATGGGGGATTGCGGTTCAAACTTGGGTTGCCTTGATGATTGCATTGGGACTTCCTCAAAGTGAACACCTGAGACACTGCCCAGACTCTGGGAATCTCCAGAGAGACAGCCCAGGCACATCCCTTCTTTCCATATTGCTGGCCTTTCACTAGAGTGATTTGGTCATCCCTCTGGCCCTTTCTAGCCAAAAGCATGAACTTCTTTATGTACGTTATTCAAGTCAGACTGTAGGATATACTGAGTAGTCTGAATACAATGACTCTCATTTGTTGATACACATAGGCTGGGCACTGTGCTGAGAGGGGTACATGCATTATTATATTCTCCTCACAATAAGCTGTTATTGTCCCCATTTTACTTATTTATTTATTTTTGAAGATTTTATATATTTGTCAAAGAGAGAAGGAGTGAGCGTGAGCACACACACACACGGGGAACGGCAGGCAGAAGAAGAAACAGGTTCCTTGCTGAGCAAGGAGTCCAGTGCAGAGCTCAATCCCAAGACCTGAGATCATGACCTGAGTCCAAGGCAGACACTTAACTGACTGAGCCACCCAGGTGTTCCTATTTTCCCCATTTTAAAGAAGAGGAACTGAGGCATCAGGATAAGGACCCACTTTTCACTTATGAGGCAGATTCAGAATTCAGACTCAGGTCTGCTGCTTCCAAACCCTTGCTCTTACTGATGACCCTTGACTATCATCTATTCCTAACAGAAAAGTGCAGATAAAAAATATGATGGTTAATTTTATGTGTCAAACTGGTGGAGCCAAGGGGCACTGATATTTGGTCAAACATTATTCTGGGAGTTTCTGTGTGGGAGTTTTGGTTAAGAAAATTAATGGACTTTGGGTAAAGCAGACTGCCCCTAGACTGTGGGTGGGCCCCACCCAATCAGTTGAAGGCTTAAATAGAACAAAAAGAGTGATCTTCCTGAGCAAGAGAGAATTCTCCAGCAGACTGCCTTTGGACTTGAACTGGAATGCTGGCTCTCCTGGGTGTCCAGGTTGCCAGCCCACCCTGCATGGGAATTGCCGGCCTCCATCATTGTATGAGCCAATTCTTTATAATCATCTCTTTCTCTCTATATCCATATCCTATTGGTCCTGTTTCTCTGGAGGATCCTGACTAATACAAAAAGTAACTGAGTAACTGACCCAGTTTTCATTGGTTCTTTAGCTAACTCATTTGTTAATACCTTTGGCTCAAGTTTTCTGGTACAGCATCATCTGTTACTTTGCAACATGACTTCTAGGGTGGCAAAAAATGCTAACTGATCACCAATCTCATTTTCTTTTCTTCCTGGGATCCAGTTAGGGTCCATTTCCCAGAATCTCTTGCACTGCCTGCAGTCATGTGACTGCATTATGCTAATGTGAGTGGGCACACGGGAGGCCTACTGCCTCAGGGCATAAAAACTGCCCATAAGTGCTTATCTGTGCTCTTCCCACTCCTGCAGTTTAATGTGGACAAGCATGGTAACTCTGGAAATGAGTGTCACAGATGGAAGAAGCTCATGTCCTTGAATTGCCATGTGAAGGAGAGCAGTTCCACTAAGAATATGTGGAGGAAATGGTAGGCAAATGGTAAATAACTTTTATTGTGTTAAGCCTCTAAGATTTGGGGATGCATTTATTATAGCTGCTGGAATAACCTGAACTGGTGAACTTTAATTTTATTCTTATTGAATGGTTCTACCATATTAGTAACTGCTGCTCGATATCTTTTCTGGAAGGAGAAATTTAAATGGTAAGTAAGTGAAATAAATGAATTTGAAGGGTGTCATAAATACTAAGGAGATGTTTGGGTGACAACAAGGATGTTGGGTGACAAGGATCAGAACAAGGCCATCCTTGGAAGAATAGGAGAAAAAGTCTGTCTTGTCTGATCTCTTATTCCCTACCCTCCTCTCAGGTTTGCGTAGTATGTGGGAGGGCACCTGGGCATTGGCAAATTTAATGCACACTCTGAGGCTGGTGGGTTGAAGTGGTTCTGTTAACAGCACTGGCTCTGACCGACATATTGGTGCTTCTATTTTGGCTCAGTTTATTATTATTATTTTTAAAATACCAACAAATTCAGTGCATAACACAACCAGTCTCATACCACCCAACTTTACCAAAGCCAAATGTTTTCCCTGCTTTAGATTTTTTGTGGGTATACTATCTTTTATTCAATTGATCATCTATTAATAGACATTTGGTGTTTTTTTTTTTTTAAGATTTTATGTATTTATTTGACAGAGAGAGTGATCACAAGTAGGCAGAGAGGCAGGCAGGGAGAGAGAGAGGAGGAAGCAGGCTCCCTGCCAAGCAGAGAGCCCGATGCCAGACTCGATCCCAGGACTCTGAGATCATGACCTGAGTTGAAGGCAGAGGCTTAACCCACTGAGCCACCCAGGCAACCGACATTTGGTTATTTTTATTCTTTACTCTTGTGCATACATGTACAATTAATATTATGCCATATTTGATTAAACCTTTTTTGTGAATCAACTTAAAGAAAAATACAGATAAGTTTTTTTGCCCAAACTGCTTAATACATCACTTAAAAAAAGATAGAATCCTAAATAACTATAATGCCATTATCACACATAATATAATTAACAAAATGGTAGTTGGTTTTCAGGGAGAGCAGGAAGACAAAACCATTGTTGTGATGGTAAGAGTGAAAACTAAGGCAGCAGCAGTATGCAGGGAAAATAGGAAATCGATTCAAGAGACATTTAGGGAATGGGTGTTATTCAGCAAGATTTGGTGATACAATGAGCACTTCTAATGTCATTCTATTAAGATACCTTCAATTTACCCATAAGGGTAAATTAAATCTCTTTCGACCATATACCTATCTTCATTCTATTATAAACTATGTAGTTTTAACTTTTAAAATGTATGTCTTGAGGAAAGCTAACCCTTGAAGGAATAAAAAGACAGGTAGAATGAAGAACATGTACCCTACTTGTCATGGAAACTCTGGTCACACAAGAAAATAAAATGGCAGAACAAATGCATAGTATAGTTATGGCCTCTGGCCTGATCCCCACCTTCCCGAGCAAAGCAAAGTGCATATTTCTGTGCATTACCAGTCAAGATATCCTGGATACTCACATGACCAAAGGAGTCTTTGATTACAAGGGTACATTCCATGTATTTTATATTGGCATACATTTTTTTTAAGGAAATAAATCTTTACCAATACAATCAAAGCTCTCCCCAAGGCCATATTTCTCTTCACTTCCTCAGCAGTGACTACTGTACTAAGTTGATTCTTGGAATGCATGTGCATGTTTTCATGCAATTAGTTTACAATCAGTTATACATAAACATATAAGCCACTACTTGTCTGTTTTCAAACTCTATATAAATGTTTCATATATATATGAATATATAATATATACTATATATTATATAATCTCTAAAATTTGCATTTTCATTTGAATTTCTGAGGTTTATTAATAAATTCTGGTGCATTTATTTATTTTTATTTTTTAAAAAAGATTTTATTTATTTATTTGACTGAGACACAGCAAGAGAAGGAACACAAGCAGGAGGAGTGGGAGAAAGAGAGGCAGGTTTCTAGAGCAGAGAGCCTGATGCAGTGCTTGATCCCAGGACCCTGGGATCATGATCTGAGCAGAAGGCAGCCACATAACAGCCTAGCCACCCAGGCACCCCTTGTACATTTATTTTTACTGCTGTGTAGTGATGCTGTGTAGTAGTCCATTTATAAATAGGTTGAGATTTACTATTTGTACTCCTAGTCTTAGGCATTTAGGTTGTTTGCAATTGGCTTGCTATTACAAATAATTTGAGAAGAAACTTTATGGTACATTATTACCTTGTGCACATGTATGGCAGTTCCTCTGGGCTATGTATGTAAGGGTAAAAACAGGTTCTTTGGATATATATTACCTCCTGAAGAGTGGGAGACAGCCAACACCTAGTATCGTCAAACTTGACCATTTGTGCATATCCAAAAGCTGTGAAATGGTATCTCATTTTTTTATTTTGCAATTTCCTCATTGCTAGGAATGTTGAGCATCTTTTCATATGTGAATTAGCTCAGGTGTTCTGTTAATCATCTTTGTATAACTTTGGGCCCTTTTTTTTCTATTATTTTTTTCATTGATTTGTAGCTATTCTTTATATATGTTGGCTATTAACCCTTTTGGCTCATAGAACTTGTAGTAGAACTTCTAGTCTGTGGCTTGTCTTTTAATTTTGTTTATTGTGATTTGTGAACTGAAGGGTATAATTTTAACTCTGTTTTCTTAATCTTATCCTTTTCCTTGTGGTTTAGTGTCTTGTTTAAGAAATCCATCCCTAGCCCAGAATCATAAAGATGTTTTCTTACATTTTAATTAAAAATTCTCCTAGAATTCATTTATGCTCAGTGTTTGGGGTGAACACCTATTTTCCCCATATGAATAACTAGCAGTATTTATTGAGTATCATCTTTCCATCCTTTTTTCATTGTTTTTATTGCCATCTTGGTCATTTATTAAGATTCTTTTGTACTGGGGTGCCTGGGTGGCTCAGTGGTTAAGAGTCTGCCTTTGGCTCAGATCATGATCCCAGGGTCCTGAGATCGAGCCCCGAATCTAGCTCCCTGCTCAGTGGGAAGCCTATTTCTCTCTCTCCCACTCCCCCTGCTTGTGTTCCCTCTCTCGCTGTGACTCTCTCTGTCAAATAAATAAATAAAATCTTAAAAAAAAAAAGATTCTTTTCTATGGCAGTCTGCTTCTGGGTTTTCTCTTCTGTTTCTTTGATTGTTTTTTCCTCTCCCTAGGCTAACCCTTCTCTCTCATGATTATTATGGTTTTATAATGCTTTGTTATCTGGCAGGCAGAATTTTCCCCTCTTGCTGTTGTGGTTTATCTTCCCCTTCTCTTTTATTTCTTCTTTATAGTCATTCTCCTCCTCCTTTGTCTTACTGTATTCTTGGCCCTTTGCTATTCCCTATCAATTTTGGGATCATTTGGGCTAGTTTCACAGAAAAATAGTCTTGAGACTTTAGCTGAAATTGCATTGAATTAACAGATTAACTTGATATCTTTATATTTTTCCTTCTTTCCATCCATGAACTTAGTAGGCAGCTCCATTCATTCAGGACTTCTTTAACACTTTCTAAATTGTTAATTTTCTCCTTAATGTTCTCATGTATCTTTTCTTAGATTTATAACTATTTCACTGGGTATGAGATATGGCATGGTGTCAAATAAAAGAGATGATAAGAAGCATTCTTTTTTCACCCAGAATTAAAGAGAATGCCATCAAAGTTTCAGGATTAGGAATAATGTTTGTAAATTGGACGTTCCCAGAGGGGAGGGAGTGGGAAAAATAGGTGAAGGGCATTAGGAGGTTCAAACTTACAGTTTATAGAATGGATAAATCTTGGGGGTGAAGGGTGCAGCATGGGGAATGTAGTCAATAATATTGTAATGGTGTTTCACGGTAATGGATGGTGACTATATTTACTGTAGTGAGCACAGCTTAATGTATAGAGTTGTTGAATCACTATGTTGTGTACCTGAAATTAATGCAGCACTGTATGTCAACTACACTTCCCCCTCCCCACAAAAAAGAATGTTTGCTGTAGGTTGTTAATAAACAATGTTATTTTCAGTTCAATAATTATCTCTTCAACTGCACCCAGGCTAGATTTTATCACATTCATTGGGATTTCATTCCAGAGGCTACATTTCCCAGTTGCAATTGGTTCCTTCTCATATTCATGTCATGTTTATTTTTGCTTGTTTCTCCATCATTTATTTTTCTTTTAAAATGGATGTTATCCATGCACTTATTCCTCTAAGCAAACTAAACATAACTTACTTTAATGTCTTTTTCAAGACTCTCAAATCATAACTTTAGGAAACAAACAGGTTTGCTGGAGGGGAGGTGAGGTGGGGAGAGGTAATTCAGTGATGGGCATTAAGGAGGACATTTGATGTAATGAACACTGGATGTTATATGCAACCCATGAGTCACTAAATTCTATCTCTGAAACTAATAAAAGAAACTCTCCATAAAATTAATCGCACTTGATATAAATTCATATCTTGACTTTTAAATTATGTTTGATGTGGGCTTTTTCCCCAGATATTGTGGAATGTTAGTTTGTAGGCTAATTTTAAGTTGGAGGGTTTTTGTTTTGTTTCCTTTTCTTTCTCTCTCTTCCTTTGGGTTCCTTTCCTAGTTGTTGGTCCCACGGTTGTTTTAATGGACTCCTTAGTTCTATATCCCACAGCCAAGACTTATAATGAGGTTTTAGGGCTCTTGATTCACAGAGATATTGGAGATAAGCAAGCCAGTGGGCAATATGGCCAGGTTCATGGACATGAGGCTCTAGCTTCCAGTGTCCCTAGGTCTACAGATCCCTACACAACCAGAACTGTATAGCAACTAGGTATAGTCTTTTCAGCCATGGCTTTGGAGAAAGATACTTTCATGTTAGATATATTGGAGCTGAAGTGCAGGACTCAGTCATTCATGTTTCCTGGCTTATATCGAATGCTCTCTCCAAGGGTAAGCCCAAACGGCTAGATAGGGCAGCATGTACAACTGCTTCTGGGGAAAACCCCAAGTCACCTGGCAATCACTCAGTACTTTCTGGAGAACTGAAGAGGCTTTCCATCTTTCTGACCCTAGATGCTAAGCCCTTCAATCTTCCCCACAAATCAACCTTGTTTTATGCATTTAAGCCATCTTTGGATATAACTCCTCTTTCAATCAGAAGTGCAGAAACACAGGCACCAGAGTCTGGCCAGAAAGTTTAACATTGAGCTACTGTTTTCTAGTTTTTGTCAAAGGCTCAGATGAGAGACTGAATGGCTGAGAAAGGTTGTCCATAGCTGGGTCATCCATTGACTCCTTTGGCATAAACCCTCCTCATTTTCTAGCTAGTTGGAGAACCTCTGTCTTAGCTCCTCTAGACATCCCTTTGCTGGATTTCATAATTATATTTGTTGCCATTTAGGGAATGCCTACCATGTGTCATGCTCTGAACTAAGTACCATATATGTGTGTATATAGTCCCGCATACAAACCTTCTAGGTGGAGTTCAGGCCTATTTTACAGATGGGGAAAAGTATTCAGGGATCACTATATCTATTCCAACCAGTTAAAACACTACATTTTCCCATCATAATCTGCTGTATTTTTCTCCCTTAAGGAAAGAATTATTGCTACCTGAGGTCCATAAAAGTCCCACATATGGCATGCAAAACATTAGTTTCCAAGGTAGAAATGACTACACCAACATACAGAGATTTCTTTTACAGTCTATATAATTCTCTCCATAACCCCCACCTCTGTGTTATGTCTATTTCTTTGAACTGAGGGGAAAAAATCTAACTAGTGCAGATCTGTCTAATGAAGGTAGGGAACTAGAAAGTTTTTAAAAAAGCAACTGTGTGGTATTTCACCAATGGCTCCTAGCAGCTCGCAAAATTAAACTATGTAGGATTTCACTATGCTCTGGTTTGGGTAGAGAGAGAGTTAATGGCAAGGGGCAGCATTTGCGCTCACATCGGCTTATGAGGTTGTCTCAAAGCTCCCATGAGAGAAGAAGTTAGATTAGGTCTTTGAAAACAGTTTGAATTTGATTAGCCAGGAGATGATTTCAGAATTAGTTCATAAAGACAGGAGGGAAAGGTGTTCGTCTATTTCTCCACCATTAAGGGTCACCCGGGTAAAGCATCAGTTTCCATCAATGTGTAAATATCCAACCAGAAATGGCTGTTTTCCTCACAGGTTCTTTTTTGGGCTGTCGCACAGCGTTCTTCCAAATGAAATATGACTTCTAATAAGAAAAAAAGTTAACCACTGAGAATTTTGCTTATTTGAAGGTTTAACTGATGCTATCAATCAATTGAGCTCATGTAGAGATCTGTGTCCCTCAGCATCTGTTTACCCTTCTTCCTCCACTCACCCCCAGTTTGGTTGCCCGAGTAATAAATGTCTTCTCCCTTTCTGAATTTATAGTAAATTCTTTGTGGCCAGGAATTGCCTCTAATCCAGAATCTCTTACTTGTTAGGGCTCACGAGACGGCATGCAGCACTGTTGCGATGCCCCATAAATTCTGCTGATGGCAGGGATGACATTTCAGTGGTGAATGCCTGTCAAAGAAATGCTATGCAAGAGGGAGTTTTATGGACAGCAGCACAGTAATGGAATGCAGATCTGTGATGCATCACCAAACATTGACCTAAAAGTGAGCAAGGCTGGGAGATTATTGACAAAACGTGGGCTGCAAACCTTGGAAGAAGCAAGCCATTCTAAAGTGGACAGGTGTCAAGGATCCTCAACACGTAGGCATGGCCGAGAAGGTCTGCCACCCATCCATCAAACAGCCAATCAATATACATTGGGTGTCAGCAAGGAAAAACATGTAATGCTAGATGCTGATACCGCACAAGAAATAAGTTATATCTGCTTTGCATATTATTGATGTTCATTAAACATGGATTGTTTTCTACCTTTTTGCAAACTGGGTTACCCCTACTATGGCTATATTATTATTTTGCTTGGCTGTCTGTATTTCTCTGATTACAAGCTAGAAGGAAATTATACTCCCTTTACAAATTTCTCAACTGTGTTTCAACTATCTCCCTGGAGCTTGGATACTGCAGGTAATTATTAAATGGTTCACAGTAGAATAAATACACTTGCTCTGCTTAAAAAAGAATAATCCTATAAAATCAAATTAAGCACAGGGCAAGAAATTCTAATATACATATCCCCTAAAAGCAGTTCTGCATATGCATGAAGTTTGCTTTCATAAACAGTCCTTGGCTGGGAGTTTTGAATATGTTCTTGAAGTAATGTGCACTCAGAGAAAAACCAGTTACCAAAGAATTACAGAGAGGATGATAAGCTAGTTTAAAGTGTGAGGAGAGCCCAGGAGAGCCACTCTGCTATTAAATTCGGTTTCCCAACCAGGAGAACAGTGCTTGCTCACTGGAGAGTGCCCCTTGTAGGGCATTTTGTTTTCTATTTCCCATAGCAATGCAAAACCCGTGATGGAGAGATGCCACATTTTCCTGCCCAGCCATTGTTTCTAAGTTCTAAGCTGCCTTTGAGGCCATCAGTGTGGCTGGAACAATAACAGAAACAAGTTCATTGCTGGTCAACATCCACCAGCCCTTTATCGGAGTTTTGGAGTTGCTGAAACTAGCATTTCTCAAGAGTCCCCGGTCTGCTGAGCAGAGATGGTGCTGGATGTGTGTCCATGCCCAGAGGAGAACATCCGAAGAAATTGGCATGCCTTGGTGGCTGCACAGCTGGCCAGAGGCTCACACTGACCTGGCGGTAAGCACAGCTCCAGCTAAAGGCAGGTGCTGGGCTCAAGACTCCCAGAGCCCCCAGGGAAACACACTCCCTAAGTGCAATGGGAGAAGGGTCCTCATCTATGCTTCAGGCCCAGTTTGTGACCCAATCACAAAATCTTTCCTCCTTTCTCCTAGCAACCTGTGTCAACCATTCATGCACACCTCTTCCATGAAGCCTTCTTGGAATGCTGCCCCTGTTGCAGTCTCTAACTCCCAGTTCATGTGTCCAGGCTACCTCCTGAACATGTTTGCACCTCCTGCCTCCCTTCCTTCACCTAAATATGCCCCTTAACTCCACCAGTTACCTTCATTCAAACCCTAGACAAAATGCCACCTATTCATGGAAGCCTCTCTTAGCTTCTCCAGCCAGAGATAATTCTGTATTCCTCTGTGCTCTCCAAGGCATCTCTCTTATGAGGCAGTACATGAAATGACCTCCTTACTGGTGTCAAATCCTGTCTCCACCACTTATTTGCAGTGTGACCTTGCACAAGTTACTAAGTCTTTCTGTGCCTCCTTTTTCGAAATGGGGATAATCCTGGTAATAGCTATTTCAAAGGGTTATTATAAGAATTAATTGAAAGGCTACATGCAAAGTACTTAACAAAGCACCTTGAGTAAAGCAACTGCCCAATAGGCATTAGCTTCCTTGTGTTATTTTAGCCCTGGCTGTGGGCTTAGCAGTATGGTGATTTGGGCATCTGTCTCTGTCTCTGTTCATAGGACTTTTGCAAGCTCCTCAGAAGCTTGCACACCAACACTAATTGTTTCATAAATACCCAATAAATTATGCCCTATGGTTTTTTAAAACATAATTAACTAATTAATTAATTTTTAAAATATTTTATTTATTTATTTGACAGAAAGAGAGAGATCACAAGTAGGCAGAGAGGCAGGCAGAAAGGAGGAAAGCAGCCTTTCTGTCGAGCAGAGAGCCCAATGCGGGCCTTGATCCCAGGACCCTGAGATTATGACCTGAGCTGAAGGCAGAGGCTTAACCCACTGAGCCACCCAGGCACCCCACCCTATGCTTTTTAAATGTACTTCATATTATGGAAGAAGTCCGAGACCTACAAGAGTAGAGTGGAATCTCATGTCCCCATCCTAGGCTTTAACAATTACTAATCCATGACAATGTTTTTTTTTTCTGTATTTGCCCACTCAATCTCCTTCTTCCTGCCTCAAGCCCTACGTTATACTGAAGAAAATACCAGGCAAATATTTCGCTCAGAGGGAATTTTTAATAACGTATCCTACACTCATGGGAAGGATGCTATATTCAACGTCTCCTTGTGCCAAGAAAGAATTATCTCTATGACAGACCCAGCGTTTTGGGCCACACATCCTCCCAGTGCTGTGGGCTTGAACTTTGACCCACCTTCTTTCTAGAAGCATTGCCAATAGTAATTACGTTTTGAGAGGTCACAATTTGAACAGGTACCATCAGGTCTTTGTAATAACAAACCGTGGTGGACAAGGATCTTCAAGCATGACTTGATAAATGGGAAAAGCCCCATTTATAGGTCAAAGTTGGTCCTGGGTCTTGCATCAGTGGCTTCCTAACAGGCCAGGATCACATATGCCTGACTCATGAAACGTGTCTCAGGCACTTGGGACACTTGGCAATATTCACCACTGACAATGAAGAACTGTATTGCAGTAAGCCCTGATCAGTCCTTGTTAGAGGATTTTAGTCAGTTTCAAATTGAACTTTCAAGAGCAAGTTTGCAGATGGAAACATTTCAAATAGAAGCCATCTCTGTTTTTTTCTTATTTGTGTATTAAAAGTATATTCATCATATCAGGGAGATCATATGATAGTTGTCTTTCTCTGATTGACTTATTTCGCTAAGCATAATACCCTCTAGTTCCATCCATGTCATCGCAAATGGCAAGATTTCATTTCTTTTGATGGCTGCATAGTATTCCATTGTATATATATACCACATCTTCTTTATCCATTCATCTGTTGATGGACATCTAGGTTCTTTCCATAAGGGGAAGTGGAGATGCAACGGGGGTGGGGATTAAGGGAGTAGGAAAAGAAAAAATGAAACAAGATGGGATCGGGAGGGAGACAAACCAAAAGAGACTCTTAATGTCATAAAACAAACTGAGGGGGATGGGGGGAGGGGGGCTGGGAGACGGTGGTGGGGTTACATTATATGTTTAAATAAAAATAAAATTAAAAAAAAAGTATATTCCTACAAAACATTCCACAAGAAGTCTTGCTCGGGGAGGTTGTGTTTGGGTTCAGAAAATGGGATGTAGCGGGGTGGGGGTGAAAACCATTGTGTTGGTTGTATTTTTGTACCTGAATCAATCAGTCAAAGATTAATTTCATACCTACTGGCTGTTATCGTGTGGATGATTGATAATGAGCCATGCTGAAGTCAGGCACTCCTTCTTGGTCCCTCTCAGTACAATGTTCCAAACCACCATCCCAATTATGTCTTGCCTCTGACTTAGTGACATCTATTTGGTATCTTTACATCCCTGTGTCTGGAAATGGTTTATTTGCTCAGGGTATGTCAGGATCTAGGATTCTAAGTCACGGAAGGTACGAGATGCTTCGTGTCAGAAGTTTTCAGATGCTTTTTTTTTTTTTTTTTTTGATGGATTATTTATTTATTTATTTATTATTTTTATTTAAACATATAATGTAACCCCACCATCCTCTCTCAACACCCCTCCCCCCCACCCCCCTCAGTTTGTTTTATGACATTAAGAGTCTTTTTTGTTTTGTCTCCCTCCTGATCCCATCTTGTTTCATTTATTCTTTTCCTACCCCCTTAACCCCCACCCCCGTTGCATCTCCACTTCCTTATATCAGGGAGATCATATGATAGTTGTCTTTCTCCAATTGACTTATTTCGCTAAGCATAATACCCTCTAGTTCCATCCATGTTTCAGACCTTTTTGATACATCCTCCTTCCCTAAACACACTTCCAAACACTGTAGGATCATTTTAAAGCAGCTTTGGAAGTTGATAAAGAGTAAACTGTGCTATTGGACATCAGCGATGATCTTTTTAAAATGTTGCAAATTTAATTGTTTTTTTTCTTCTTTATTCTTTTCTGTATTTTCTATAATCACCAAGCCCCCAAATCACGTGCACTTAGTGCCCCAGACATACACTGGTCAACTCGTTAATTGTAAGGACAGAGTCTGAGCTGCCTGGGCCACTGGGGACCCGTCCCTGGCCACCCTCTGGCCGTCATGCTTTCTGTCTTTTATAATAAAAGTGATGCTTATAAAAGAATGGTACAATTTGGATTTAGAAACATGTCTGAATCTTGGAGTCAAGCATTGGCTCTGATACCTACTAGTTGTTTGACCAGGAAGTCAGGCAACCTTGCCACCCCCTCCCCCCACTTTTTAAAATCACTGAACAGAGAATGACAATGTTTGTTTTATCTACATGAATTTGCCATGAGAAGTAAAAGTGATGTTCACATATTGTTAAACCATTAATTGAAGTTCATATGTTCTCATGAATTTCACCCAAGAACATCAATAATAAGCAAGCACTAGGTTTGAAACCTTATTGATTCTGAGGGGGCAAGTCACTCATCTCTATTTCTTGATATTTCTTATAAACAATCAACCATCTAGGCAAGAATTTTATTTAGAGAAAAGAGACTACATATTTACATGTTTGGAAGCAGGAGAGGCTGAAGAAAAGGCACAACTTTGGATGGACCATGGAGTGGTTCAACTTACAAGGTTGCCAAGCAATACTTCAACCCTATGAGTTGATAATACTGCCTTATATATTTGAAAGTGACTAAGAGACCAGATCCTAAAAGTCCTCATCACTACAAAAAATATTTTTTGTTACCAGGCATGGTGTCAGGTACCAACTAGACTTAATGTAGTGATCATTTTATAATATATGCAAATATCAAATCACTATGTTGTATACCTGAAACTAACATAATGTTATATATCGATTGTACCTCAATTAAAAAAATACTTCAAACCTTTGCCGATAATGCTTACTGTTTAGTTGAAGAGAACTATTTGCTCTCTTACGAGGTTACAGCAGAAACACTTTTCAAAAACATTTGGACACAGAGCAGAGAGGCACAATAGTTCTCTTCAAAGGATCAAGTGAAATGAGTGTGTTTTAAAACATCTTGCGGTAGGTTGAAAAAAGGATTTCTTTCTTTCTTTTTTTTTTTTTTTTTTAATTTGACAGAGAGAGTGAGCACAGGCTGACAGAGTGGCAGGCAGAGGCAGAAAGAGAAGCAGGCTCCCTGCCGAGCAAGGAGCCCGATGTGGGACTCATCCCAGGATGCTGGGATCATGACCTGAGAGGAAGGCAGTGGCTTAACCAACTGAGCCACCCAGGCGTCCTGAAAAAAGGATTTCTTATTATTTTTACTTTCTTCTATCTTTAATAAAGTGGCAAATAATTCCCAATTCAAGAGAAGAAAAAAACCAAAAGTCAATTTTAAAGGAATGCTACCATATTAGCAAAATCTAAGAATTTAGAAAATGTAGCTACGAAGGAGAAAAAAATCACAATATAATCTAGTGAAGCACGGAGATTAATTTTGCTGGTGATGCTCAAGCTTTAAAAACAAAGCAGAGTCAAATAAAACCCCCAAATCTAAAGTCAAAGACAGCCCACGAAGCCCAGTTTACCTGTTGAACCAGTCATCTGTGTATCGAGGGTAAGGATAGGGGTCATTGCCGCTGAAGTCATAGCTTGCCTCGGCGTTCTGAAAAACACAAGGTGTCTCATTAGTTCAGTCAAGCCAGATGTTGAGGCAAGAGAAAATGCTGCAAGACATGACTGTTTTATGGTTACAGGCCCTCTGTGGAGTGTTTTGTTAATGTTCTGCTCTGGACCAGCCCTCACCAAATGGTGCCAGAGCTGGTGGGTCCTTGGATCTCTCTGTTCTCCCTTTATGCTTTCCAGGGTTACTCATCCCATTCTACTTCAGACCCTCCAAGAACTGGCAAATTGGAGTCCTATGCTCTCCAGGACTGCCTCCATTTTAAGTTGAGTTACCACCTGTGGGTAAATGAGGTTCACCTGGAATCTAGGACTTATATTTTCTTGGATTGATGATCAGGAGTTTCAAGATCTTATGTCACAAGTGAGGCAACCTCTGGAATTTTCTTGTTTTTTTTTTTTAAAGATTTTATTTATTTATTTATTTGACAGACAGAGATCACAAGTAGGCAGAGAGGCAGGCAGAGAGAGAGGAGGAAGCAGGCTCTCCGCTGAGCAGAGAGCCTAATGCAGGGCTCAATCCCAGGACCCTGGGATCATGACCTGAGCCAAAGGCAGAGGCTTTAACCCACTGAGCCACCCAGGCACCCTGGAGTTTTCTTGCTTTATTCAGAAGGCTCACTTTCAGCTCCCAGCTTCAGACTGACATAGGCTTGTTTCCTTTATAATCATGGGTGTGAAACACCCACCCAAGCTCCTAACATCAACACGATATCAACTTCATTTACTCACTCAACACATGTCAGTAAGAGTCTAACCTATGCCAGACACTTTTCCAAATATGGGAATGCAGTTGGTGATATCCCTGCCCTCATGTAACTTACAGCCCACTGGGGGGGCACAGAGCAATCAAATGATGAAATAAATAAGTAGACATTTACAAACGAGGAGTACTCTTATACCGTACAGTATTCAGTTCGAAGCTTAAATTCTATGCCTCCAGCACCCCTGCCTTTCCCACCGAGAGTCCTTTCCCCACAGAAATTAATTCCATATCCGCTTAAATTATTTTCCATTTAGGTCTTTAGTTGATGACCTTTTATTTTGGTCCACGATGGGAGTGATCCACCACCTTTTGGAGACTAATCCATCCCTTCTCACTGCCTTCTCTGCTTTCCTGGGACACTGAAAATGAGAATCCCATTTTCTCTGCTTTGTTTTTGAGTTCTGCAGTAAAGCTCCGGAGGGTTTCCTGGTCCACAGCCAGAGAGGGGGCTGGGGAGCACTGGGTCCGATGTATATTCCAGGGTGGGCATTTCTTGATTCATGGGTCCTGCGACCTTTCCAAGAATTGTGCCCTTTGATCATGTAAAACGCTTCAGTTTCTGAACCTGATGCATTAGTGGCATAATGTTTTTAAGAGCACATCGATGAATTCCATTTGCTTGTGTTTCCACTTCTTGGATGACAAAAGGTGATTTGTCCCTAGTAGTTGTAGTAGGTAGAATTATAATACTAATTTATTTAAATAAGTGTGGTATTTGGGGTAGACGTCACCCTGAAATTAAAAAAAAATGTTTTTCTCCCAAGATTTTATTTAAATTCCAGTTAATTAACATATAGTGTATTATAAGTTTCAGATATAGAATTTAGTGATTCATCACTTACATACCCAGTGCTCATTATAACAAGTGGCCTCCTTAATGCCTATCACCCATTTAACCCACCTATAGTTACGAGTCTGTTTTCTGGTTTGCCTCTCTTTTCTTCGCCCTTTGTTAATCTGTTTTGTTTCTTAAATTCCACATATGAATGAAATCGTATGATATTTGTCTTTCTCTGACTAATTTATTTCATTTAGCGTAATACTATCTAGCTCTATCCACGGTGTTGCAAATGGCAAGATTTCATTCTTTTTTATGGCTGAATAATATTTGATGGCTGAATAATATTCCAATATATATATACATGTTGTGTGTATATATATATATACACACACAACACCTTCTTTATCCATTCATCTGTTGATAGACATTTGGGCTTTTTTCATAATTTGGTTATTGTCAATAATGCTGCTATAAACATTGGAGTGCATTTATCCCTTTGAATTAGTATTTTTGTGTTATTTGGGTAAATGCTTAGTAGTGCAATTGTGTGATCATATGGTAGTTCTATGTTTAACTTTTTTTTTTTTAAAGATTTATTTATTTATTTGATAGACAGAGATCACAAGTAGGCAGAGAGGCAGAGAGAGAGAGGAGGAAGCAGGCTGTCTGCAGAGCAGAGAGCCCGATGCAGGGCTCGATCCCACGACCACGGGATCACGACCCGAGCGGAAGGCAGCGGCCTTAACCCACTGAGCCACCCAGGCGCCCCTATGTTTAACTTTTTGAGGAACGTCCATACTGTTTTCCAGAGTGGCTGCACCGGTTTGCATTCCCACCAACAGTGTTAGAGGGTTTCCCTTTTTCTAGATCTTCGCCAACATCTGTTGTTTCCTGAGTTGTTAATTTTAGCCATTCTGATCAGTGTGAGGTGATGTCTCACTGTGGTTTTGATTTGCATTTCCCTGATGATGAGTTATGTTGAACATCTTTTTGTGTCTGTGAGCCATCTGTATGTCTCCTATGGAAAAATGTCTATTCATGTCTTCTGCCCATTTTTTAAATTGGATTATTCATTTTTGTGGTGGTGAGTTTTATAAGTTCTTTATAGATTTTGGATACTAACCCTTTAACAGATATGTTATTTGCAAATATCTTCTCCCATTCTGAAGGTTGCCTTTTAGTTTTATTGATTGTTTCCTTTACTGTACGGAAGCTTTTTATCTTAACGAAGTTCCAGTAGTTCATTTTTTTTTTAAGATTTTCTTTATTTATTTGACAGAGATCACAAGTAGGCAGAGAGGCAGGCAGAGAGAGAGAGCAGGAAGCAGGCTCCCCACTGAGCAGAGAGCCTGATGCGGGGCTCGATCCCAGGACTCTGGGATCATGACCCGAGCCGAAGGCAGAGGCTTTAACCCACTGAGCCACCCAGGCGCCCCACCAATAGTTCATTTTTGCTTTTGCTTCCCTTGCCTCTGGAGACGCATTTAGTAAGAAGTTGCTACAGCTAATGGCAAAGAGGTTGCTACCTGTGTTCTTCTCCAGGATTTTGGTGGTTTCCTGTCTCACTTTTAGGTCTTTCATCCATATTGAATTTATTTCTGTGTGTAGTGTTAAAAATTTTTTTTAAAAGATTTTACTTATTTATTTGAGAAAGAGAGAATGAGAGAGAGAGAGAGAGTGCACAAGCAGGAAGAAGGGCAGAGGGAAAAGCAGACTCTCTGCTGAGCAGGGAGCCGATGTCAGACTCAGTCCCCAGACTCTGGGATCATGAACTGAGCCGAAGACAGATGCTTAAACGACTGAGCCACCCAGGCGCCCCCAATTTTTTTAATATAAGAATTTGGGGCCTTATTGAAGTATACTTGGTCTATTTCACATGTAATGAGCTTGCACATTTGCAAACACCTGTGATCACATTGCCACAACCAAGGTGCTAAACCTTGTTCATCACCTCCCTAGATTTCTGTGCGTTTGTTTGTGTCTGTGTGTTATTTTTGATTTTGCCTTGGTGAGAACCTTTAACATGAGATCTATCCTCTTACCACAGTTTAAAGTCCATAATATTGTATTGCTGGCTGTGTTGCACAACACAGCTCTAGAAATTACTCAGCATAACAGAAACTTCATTCCCATCAAAACCCAATTCCTCATTTTCCACCTTCCCCTACTCCATTCAAAATTTGGACCAGTCTTTTTTATCTGTGGTGTTGAACAAGCCTATCCGTTATTTTAGAATCTAGGTCTTCCTTTAATAAGTGATCATCAGAGAGGACATCCTTCTGTCCCCTCTGGCCATAATTATTGGTTCCAAATGATCGGCTCCTTCTTCTCCTTTTAGATCCCAAACTACTCTCATTTACCTTTTTAAAAATTTTAATTCTTGATCTGGTCTATATTTTCTTTCTCTGGAAGTTACATTCAGATTTGGCATGTTTTTAGTTTTGTTTTGTTTTTACTTTTCTTGAACTGCTTGGCTTTCAGTTCTTTTGAGATGTACTATTTTGAAATAATAACTATGTTCAGTTACCCCAACGTTCTCTGAATTTTTGAGACAACAGCATTCTTAGGTATAGTTGGGGGATGGGCAATCGAGAGAAATCCAAGTTAATACTTTTCTTTTGAGTTTCAAAGCTGAGGTTGAAACCTAAGTAATAGATTTGGAAGACTGTTTGCTAAGCCTAGTTCCTTTCTCCATAGAAGGGAGAAAAATCCCATGGTCTAAGGCAAATTGAATGGAAAATTCAATGAGTAGCCATTGTGGGACCCCCAGAAAGGGTGCAGAGTGCCACCTTTCTTCTGAGCTGTGTTCTGGAGTAGGATGGAGGTATGTTGGAATGCCCAACCTTGGAAAGGCCTGGACTCATCTTAGAATAGGGGTCAGTTGCTGCAGATCAGTGGTGGCTCTCAGGGGTGTCTTAGCTTAGGGACTTGGGGTGGCTTCACTCTGCATTCCTCTCACCATCAGTGTGGAGCAGCCGGCAGCAGGAATATCCTGTGGGAGGCTGAGGTGGTGAGGACATGACAGTGAGAACCAGCTGGCCTAGAAATTTCAGCTGGGTTAAGGACACTGAGGATCCAGGGTTCGGGCAGGATCTGCATGGACTTAACAACCAAGGCCAGTGGGAATGGGGATGCAAGAGTGGAATCTAGGGGCACAGATGATGAGATGAAAACATCAGCACCCTTCCACACTCTCCTAAGGCTGTGCTAGTCCTTTGAAGCTCAAGGTCAATCCTGGAGACAAGATGGTGGGGGCAACACCTAAGTTGACCAGTGTCAAATTTCTGCTTTGAGTGAGGGCAATTAGGCTGGCAGATAGAAGCTAAATTCCATTACAGAAAAGAAAAATTGGAATTTTCTGCACCTCTGTGTTTGCTGTCTGATTGCCTGGTTCACAAGTTTTTCACCCTGACTCACTTTTCTGGTTGATAATAATTACCCGTGGTCTGGGCTGAGGTCTTTGGTCTCCAACCTGGCTCTGGAGGAAATTGCTTGCCCTGAGGTGGGTGGAGCCTGGAGAGGGTACTGCATAGATCTCACATCTCACAGCCAAACTTGCAGCTAAGAACCCACACAACTCTGGGACCACTTTTCTAAGAAGGGAAAGACTCCATATTGTCTGGGGTTAAATTCACCCTTTAGTGTTGAGATGGTTGCTCTGTTTTGTTGTCTTTTAATTAATTTGATGACTAATGCTTAATTCCTTGTGTAACAGTTTACACTGAGTGTTAATAAAGGCAAACAGTAGCACTTGTTTGGCTGTAGGTCTTTGGCTAAAAATCAAATGGTTTATAGCAAGAAAGAACAGTGAGCAACTTTTGGTAAGCATTCTGTTTATACTTCTATAGCCAAAACCAAGTCATTTATGGATTTGAATCACAAAGTTGTCATCCATAAAATTATTTGTGTAAGGGAATAAATTAAACCAGCCTTGAGTTATGCCAGAATTTTCTAAAATAGCGATTAAGGTGGACATTGAGGGGGCAGTGGTATCTCTGTAAATTTAATGCTTTGGTCATCCCAGGCTAAGCCACTGGCTTGTTTTGTTTTGAATTCTTCCATAACTTCTTTTGCAAATGCATCGGTCTACTTTCTTGCTTTAGAAAATACTAGTTGTTTAGTGAACATAATTTAATCATTGATGATTCAGGATCAGGATGATTCAGAGTCATCATGAAGTACTTGAATTATCATTGTACCATCGTCCAGAAAGTGAGAAGACTGGACTGAATCCAAACTGACCTCAGGATTTCCCTGGAAGTTATTTCTGGAAGAAACTTCAGATATTGGTTCATTTCTCTTATAAGAGTCAAGTGCAGGAGGAAAAAAAATACCCTCTGATATTTAATAATTCTAAGGCTTAATTTCTGAGTATTTGAATGCATAGTCAGAAATCAAGACTGGATTAGCCCATAGAAAGCAACTTTAATGATTATGACACTCATTCTTATCCAAGCCCTCAAACTCTTATTTGTACTGTGTACTTGCTTCCATCAGATGCCCTTCCTGCACATTAAGCTAGGAGAGGACAAGAACTTATTTTCAAGAAATCAGAAGATTTCATATGTTTGAGGTGTTGCCTTTGTGCGGCCCCCAAAGTCACAGACTGACAAATGGCATGGGTCGGATGCTGGGGCTGGTCTCACCGTGAAAACTGATGGTGAACACAGTGGCAACTATGCCCCTTGCTTTAACACTCTCAGAGAAGCTTCTAAGGCCCCTGAGACCGAAACCGTCTCTGGCACTGCCACTCTCCCTCCGCCCCTCCAGTTCTGGAATTTAATGCCTCTGGGATCCGTGGACTTTGCCTGCTGGGTTGTACACAGTGAAGGTGTATGTAGGCGTCAGCTTGGAGATAGAGACCTTCAAATCAAATAGATCTAGTTTCAAACATGGGCTGTTCGGTCTTGGCAATTTTCTTATTTTCCAGAAACCACAGTTTCCTCATCTTTAAAATGCAGATGATAAACCTGTAAGTACTTGGTTGCTGTGAGGATAAAATGAAAGAATCAATGTAAGCCATCAAGTGCAGTCCCTAACAGTGTGGGCATTCTCTCACCTCTGATTTCTTCCAGGTCCTTCACTTTCTTTGATCACCTACAGCAAGAGTTAGAAAATATGGTACATGCCAAATCTGACCCTCTACCTGTTTTTGTAAATAAAGTTTTGTTGGCACACAACCATGTCTTTTTGTTTATTGCCAATGGCTGCTTCCATACCTGACAGCAAATTTGTGACAGAAGCCTGCAAATCTTAAAATATTTACTACCTTTTAGAGAAAGAGTTTGCCATCCCTTTACTCTCACCTTAGGTCTCTCAGGTCCCCAGGCCACCCTCTGAAAGCCTGAGGCCTATACTATTTCACCCAATCTTTGTCATCCTGAGGGACCTCCTTTGTTCTGAGACATACCTGTCCCATGTCCCATTCCTTCTAGGAGGGTTGTAGTTGCTGAAAAGGAATCTGGTATCAGCTAGCCTCACTACACTGCTAAGAGTTTGATGTTTCCCTCCCCTGGCTCTCACCCATTCCAAGGTGGGTCCTCAGGTGTGACTTTGGTCAGAAACTGAAAGGGACACTCATGGAAGCAGAAGAGAGCATCTGGCTGGGATGGTGGGAAGCCCCAACATTGTTTCCACTATCCCCATCCATCACTGGTTGAGGGCTGCTTCTAGGGGCAATAGCCTTCTAGTTCTTTGTCTTTCCATCTACAAGTATCCTATCTGTTTCCATGGTTAGCACATCACTCTTGGCAGAGAGCAGCAGGTGCTGGTAGTGAATAGCCCTCCAGCACGCAGAGGTAATTGCCAGGTGATATGCATACATATGGTGTGTGCCATACAAGGCCTTACCCATCTTTCATTTTTGTGATGCTGTGTTGACATTCTTACAATAGCTTTCATAATAGGTCAATACAGATAACATGGGGAGGCTACTGCTCCATGAGTGAACAGATATTTTAAGAGTGCTGAGTAACAAACTCTGTGGTCTGACTACAAAATTAAGAAAGTGGTATCTTTAATCAGGGCTGCCATAGACAGTTGTCCAGATTGTGCCTTGCATAAGGGCGCATACCCAAGGGGAGCAACCAAAGGCTGCACTGGACTTCACAAGCTGTGTGCCCTGGGGTGGGGCTTTAAAAAATAATTGGCCAGCCCTTGGGGGGTGGGCACACTTTTCTCATTTGTTTGCCCAGAAGGAGGGTGCTGATTTGTAACTCACCTACCAGGAGGGAGTACTTTTCGCAATTTCACACGAATGCATGTAAGTACAACCACATCTATGAACCATGGCAAGAAGTAGATCCCCCTCGTTAGCTTCATATATAAGCTCAGACCTCAAAGAAATTGTACAGGGAGCCAAGATGTCCCCTGTGAGATGTCAGGTAATACCAGACTTACCTAATATCTCAAACAATTAGAGTATTATGAGTACAGCATGGCATATGATTAATCACCAATGAGATTCTAACAGCTATAGGCACTCAGAACTAGAGAGTACATCCATCCCATTTGTCTCTTTATTCTGACTTCTCCTTTCCCTGAAGGCGTTTAACCATATAACCCAGCCAGGAGCTATGTAACCGTATTAGCTGAAATTGCACTGTGCTCATGGACTAATGAAAGAGAAACGAGCTTCCCCAGATAGACTTGCAAACTGCAACCATATTGCCCCAGAACAAAGCTCATCTGTATGGAAACTGAGCAGCAAAATAGCCCAGGCCATTAGAGTCTAGAGAATTTTGCTATTGTGCCTACTTACGTCAAATATGGTCATGGCTGAATGTTCCTAACTGTGCCTATTTTGATTTTCCTCAAATAATTCTCCCACATGCACTGCTTTAACGATAATGTTCAGCTCACTTTTGACTGAAACCAACATTAAAGGGATTTATGTCTATATTAAGTCTGGCTGTAAAACTTAATGAAATTTAACATTTCTCCAGCACTCAGAAATTAAAAAAAAAAAGATACATCTTCAGAAGTGTTTGAAATCTCTCTTTTATACCCCTGAGATGGCCAGAGTTGTGCATTTTTCCAGCGATGGAGTGTTCTCTGATGGTGGATTTGACACCTCCTACCACCACTTCCTTCCTGCTCCTGTAAATTCTGATAACTTCTGTAGTCCCCGGAGTACTCTTGTGGTGAGAAAACAAAATAACATCAAAGCTGGGCTGGGGAAGGATCATATGTCCACAGGCTATGTCCTGGACCACTGGGCTTCCTCTGTTTTCCAAAGCTGAGCAGCCCCTTCCTTTGACCATCAGGGTCGCTCTTCTTGGCAAATCTGAGAGAGGTTCTAAACACTACACATAACAGAAGGAAATGGTATTAATTCCCAATGGTTAATGCAGAGCCTTTCTCTCATTTTATTTAATAGTCTCCCGAACCCCGTGGGGTAGGAGAGCAGATGTATTGAAGTATTGAAGGAAGAGGTGAGGTTATATCTCCAAGAAATAGTCAAAGCCATACCTCTGGATGGTTGCCGTAGAGTTATCTCTGCCTGTCCACACCTTGACTTGTCTGGTTATTTAAAAAATCCTATGAAGCCTGTATTAGGCTGGATGAGGCTGATTCCCACCCATGAATTTTTTAAGAGCTATTCTGAAAGTGTGAAATCCAGGCTGACCTGACGCTTTTGAGGAGAAACTGCCATTCACTGTAATTAGGCTCTGAGAGCTGCCTCTATGACAGGGTCCCATACTTGTTCAGAAAGAATTTACGTCTTTATTTTCACTAGCTGCCAGCCCAGATTTAGCATTTCCTTCAGTTCTGGCTGTAGACTCCAAGCCACCGTATTATTAGCGGGACCTGTGAGCTTGTCACCAATATGTACTGTCATATCGCATTATAGTGCTTGCTGATGGGCTGAAATAGCTTTTCTACTCATTCCTTCCTTCCACTAAATGTTGTTGGCTAATGCATTAAGAAAGAATGATACACATCACCATTTGGCACAGGTGTATTTTTATACACTGAAAATTGCATTTCAATATGGTTGCTTTCTTTAATTATCTCATATATTTTGTTTTATGGATTTAAAACATTTTTCTGAGAAGGAGAGAAGACGTTTGTGTCCTGGATGGTCGGTACAATTTCTCAGAAGAGAAATTTGGCAATACCTATCCAAATAAAAGACACACAGACTCTTTGACCCAGCTGTCCCACTTGGAAGAATTTATCCTAAAGGTATACTTGCACATACATGAAATACTTGCTTTTCAATGTATTCATGGCCACATGCTTATCATAAATGTGAAAGACCAGAAGCAGCTTCAGTGTCCAACAGCTGGAACAACTGAAATAAATGATGGGACACCCCTAAGACTCTGCAACCCCCACCACGAATGAGGAATCAAGCCTACCATGAACTCATTCCTAGGAAATAGGAAATATTGTCAAGTAAGAAAGGCAGTATGTACAATGGAGGTCCTTGTGAGTTCCCATTTGCACTGAAGAGAAGGGTATTCTCGGTGGTAAATACACGCAGTTTTTCTGGAAAGATACCCAAGAGCCTTTTTATATAGCGCTTTGCCTCTACAGAGGGGCTTGGGGTCTCCGGTGGAAGGAAGACATAATTTTCACGGCATAACCTTTTGTTCTCTGTAAAAAAATTTTTTTTGCCATGTGATAACAGGTAACCCATAACGAGTGTGAGGGACTTTTTGATATCCTTATGTGGTAGAAAATACTCTTATCACTCTCATTCTGTGAATGAGGAAACCCAGGCACAGAGAGGCTGAGTATTTTGCCTGAGGTCACACAGATGAAAAAGAGACAGAGTAGGGATTTAGAGCAGGCAGTCTGGCTCCAGAGGCTTCTCCCCTAACCATGCAGTCTTGCTGTTCTGCATCATAAGAACCGTACAGAGCCTTCTATTGCATTCATTGTTTAAAAGAGAAAAAAACAAATACCTAGCAAATAGAAAGGGCCAATTTAGTGGATGTACTCCCTAAATGTCAGTGAGTCATTCTGTCCAAATCTGACCACGTACATTGAGCCAATAATTTAACTCCCACCCCGGGACACACCTCACTCAAGAGCTGGGAGGCACATCTCTTCCTTTGTATGGTCTGTTCATTTTCCAAACAGCGTTGTTTGGTTTAGTAAAGTCTCTCATCCAAGGTAGGTACGATGTCTTTGAGGCCTCAAGCAGCAAGTATGCCTTCAAAGAGAAAGCTAATTTTCCTGCTCTCATCAGCAAGTCTTAAGCTACTCTCTTTTCCCTCTATTGCTTATGCTGTTCCTCTAGAAGGGGGATTTTTGTTTTGAGAAACAGACATTACACTCTATGTGAGGCAAACAGCAGTGGTGAATGGAGTCCTCAGAAATGGAAATCTTGGAAATACCTCTCCTCCTCCTTCTTCTCTTTCTTCTCCTCCTCCTCCTCCTCCTTCTTCTCCTCCTCCTCCTCCTCCTCCTTCTTCTTCTTCTTCTTCTTCTTCTTCTTCTTCTTCTTCTCCTTCTTCTCCTTCTTCTTCTCCTTCTTCTCCTTCTTCTTTTTCTCCTTCTCCTTCCTCATCTTCTTCCCCGTCTTCTCCTTTCTCTCCTTCTCCTTCTTTCTCTCCTTCTTCTTCTCCTTCTCCTTTCTCCAGAGGCTCTTCAGCACTATCTGGTGGCTCACAGATTTCTGAATGCAGTATGAAAATCACTGGCCCACAGTCATGTTCCATGAGAAGCTTGCCCACGGTCCCTTCAGTAACATCAGATTGTGACGTCTTCCAAAGCACTCCTCCATCCTTCTTATTATGGCAATGACAGGTCTCCATCAAGCATGCCATGTCTTTCATGCCTCCTTATTTCTGGCCATTCATCTCCTTATCTGACAGAGGCAAGCATGGGAAGGTGGGGCACCAGCTTGGGTTGTTTTCATTGTATTTATTTTGACAGTTACTTCCATTTATGTCAAGGGATGTAGATTGTTTCTCTGTTTGAAATAGTGATTTATAGTTTCCCTTGAAAACACATTCATTTATGTTGAAGAAGTGAGTCAATTTAAGGAAATCTGCTAGAGGAAATAATAGCACCATTGCAAAAACTGTTCAGGTGTGTTGTGACGGGTCATGCTTAGCAAAACCTGGGATAAAGCGACGGTAGTATTTCTGGCTTTAGATCCTCCTGTTATCAGCAGAGTCAGCAGAATTGAGTGTCTGCACTGGGGATCTGAAGGAGTAATGGGAAAGACATTCTGTCCTCCAATCTCAATCTTGTCCCTTGGCATTTAAAAGTTAGAACTTCAATTCTCTGAGCTCTTAGCTTTCCTTCAAGCATTCAGCCTAAAGTTTGTTTATTTTTTTTCACTGAACAAGTATTTCTTGAGTACCAACTGCTTGCCAGGCACTGTAGAGTACCAAGTCACTTTGGGAGAGGAAGTTCCCCTTAGCTGAGATGCCTTGCCTTAGTCTTGGTGAGTGAATACATTAATTATCAACAACGTTTTGATTAGCAGTGAACAGAGCTTCTCAACTTAGGCTGATCAGTAGAATTGTTTTCTTTTTTTCTTTTTTTTAAAAAATATTTTATTTATTTATTTGACAGAGATCACAAGCAGGCAGAGAGGCAGGCAGAGAGAGAGAGGAAGGGAAGCAGGCTCCCTGCCAAGCAGAGAGCCCGATGCGGGGCTCGATCCCAGGACCCCGGGATCATGACCCGAGCCAAAGGCAGCGGCTTTAACCCACTGAGCCACCCAGGCGCCTCCTGTTTTCTAGAAGAATGAATAACTGAGTGACCCCTGGATTCTGATTTAATTGATCAGAATTATCAATTCTGATAATTAATAATTATCAGGGGGTGGGGCTTGGGCACCAGTAGTTAAAAAAAAAAGCTCTGCAGATGATTCAGATGTCAAGGCAAGGTATAGAACCACTGAACTAACACCTTTGTTCATCGCTTCCATTCTGGCTCCCTCACCCTGTCCAGTGTGGCTCGTGGACCAGTAGCATTGACGTCACCCAAGAACTTGTTAGCAATGGAAAGTCTTAGGCTGTACCCTAGACTGGCTGAATCTGAATCTGCATTTTGATCAGATCTCCAGGGGATTCAGGTATGCATGGATTCTTTTATTTGCAAAATGGATCCATGGAGTCAGTTTTGCCTGGGGTCCTTTGCTTCCCCTCTATTCATCCATAATCTCCCTGTTACAACCTTCTCCTCCCACTTTCCCTCCTCCACCTTCCACCTAAATTCTCCGGCAGGAAGAAACTGAATTTGATAAGCCATTCATATTTTAGCACAAATAAGTACAGCCTTTTCCAATATTATTCGCTTTAACAGAAGAGAATGGACACTGGAAAGAGACAAAGAACATAATCTCTAATAGTAGAGAATAAAGAGTGGTATTTTGGAAACATTGGGAGCTTCTTGGCATCTCTCAGAGTGAACTGCTTTCTGTGGAGCAAGTTCTGAGAATAGAGTTGTCGCAGTGGATTCTTTGGTTCATCAGGCCACTCCTGATGAACCAAAGAAAACCAGAAAGCCAGATAAAGTGTGTGATCACTATGCACAATATAATGGCGTTCTCTGTACTTCTAGCAGGCTAGAGCTGTTGCCGGGATGGATTCCTCAAGAAAGAAGAGTGAAAGTTCAAAGTGAAGGTTTTCTTGCTGTTGAATAATTTTTGATGAATATTAAGGTTTGAATTATTTTTTGCTGCCTGCTGCCTAAAATAAAGTTTCTGTTAAAACCTTAAAAATACACCCAATTATAGACAAAACTAAATGCCAAGCTGCTTTAGCAGCAATAGGAGTTAAGACATTTCTTTTAAAATGTGTGTAAATTTCAATGCATGCACATGTTTCCTGGATTCTAACAAGTGCTAGACACAAACTGAAGTTAACCATGTAGTAGGATATCCTTTGGTTTGAGTAAAAATGAGGGTGCACAGAGGCAACACCAAGTGTGCTCTGATTCTGTGTGCAGCCATTGCATGCATGCCCTTACAGCCAGAAGCCGACCTCTCTGAGTATAGATAACTGCTCCAAGTCCATCTTGGCACACCACCGGCCCAAGCACTAGTCAATCCTCCTGGCTCTGTGCTAGCCTTGTGGATTCTCCCCTTCCCCAGGGCCCTTCACTGCCGAGGTGTCTCTGTGTCCCCACAGTGACCAAGCTGACCTTGAACGAGTTGTACAAAAACAGCTCCAGGCAGTGCCACAAGCCTTTGTCACTTCTTTGTCATTCCAAAGGAGGCTGACACAAAGGCAAGGGCTAATTTCAGGTTGAAGGCAAAGAAATGATGTGGTTTTAAGAAAGGCAGTCCAAGTTTGCCTTGATAACTTAATGAGAGGGTGAGGAGAGCCATCCCACAGGGTAAGTTCAGGGATGTCCTCTGGGACCCAGGGCAGAGCCATCCCACAGGGTAAGTTCAGGGATGTCCTCTGGGACCCAGGGCGGAAGGGGGGTGGCCAGCAGATGGGCTTACAGTAGCTGCTGTTGGACCTCACACCTCGCCTGGGAGGGAAGATCGCAGGGGCTGGGAGCAGCCAGTGCATCCGGCTATCTAAGCCTGCTTCTCAAGTTCCACGATGCCAGAGTATGCTCTCAGGCCCTACAGTAGCAAGCGTATAAATCAGCAGGACAAGAGTGAGACACCGTTTTGGAAAAGGAATCAGAAGAGCACATCGCAGCCAGCGTCTAAATTTATATTGTCAAGGTGACGAGGTACAAGTCGATTTGTGTTTCCCTCTTTTGACTGGGTGTTCTGTGATGTCATAGCGACAGATGATCACAGCTTCCCTTCCCTTGGGTCCTCTGTGAGGGTTCTGCTTGCCTTGGAATGGCTGCTGAGGTCTAAGGCCACTACCTAGGAGTTCAGACGTCCTGGGAGAGAGGGAGGCACTGGTTTACAGCCCTCCCTGCATGGTTGATTATACAACTTCAGTGTCACCTGCCTCTCCTTTTCCAGCCCTAAAAATAGCAAAAATGTCACTGATAATCGAGTCACCTCATTGAAGGAGTTGTTCTGTCCAAATGTTATTTATTGGAGACTGGCTGAAGCCCATCTTACACAATGTTTTTTCCTCCTGTCAAAAGCATAGCAACACGAATAAGAAGCAGATCACATAGGGGCCCGTGGTTATTATACCTAAAGATACAAGTTTTAGGTATAAACCTCATATGTGTATAATTCAACACAAATTAATTTCTGTTGAGCCTCATAATAATTTTGAGAATTGAGTCTTGTAAACCCTGTTTTACAGATAGGAAGACTGATAATCTTGTTTATCCCAGCACTCTTGAAATTGGGTGGGAACATTCATACCCGAGATACATGATAGAGCAGCAAGATATGTGTGTGTGTGTGGAGGGGGTTGGTGGTGGAGGGGGCTGGTTCTCAGGGCTTTTGGTGGCCACTCATTTTTGCATCCATTATAAATCAAACTCAAAATCTTTCAGCATTTTTTTCACTTGTCTTCCCCAGCCCCCAACAGTTAATCTCCACTTTAGTGAGTCTTTTTAGGATAATCCTGGTAATGGGAGATGATGGAAACAGAGTGTTATGACCTTGAGAAAGAAGCGAAAAGGAAGACGAGGCACACTGTAAATATCTCCAGCATTCAGAGCTGAAAAAAAAAGCTAAGTAGATTAGTTCCCTTTTGTGGTGAAGTTGTTTGAGTCTTACCTTTGAATACACCCAATTTCATGTTCCCAGCTAATGTGAAATGTGACACAGGAAAGGACTGATCCCCAACTGTTCTGGAGAAAGATTAAATGCACTTCTGGTTCCTTTCACGGCTATTCATCATTTTAATTGGTTTTGAAGCCAAAAAACTTGGCGGCCCTTGTGATGGCAATCCAACTTCATAATTCATAAACTCTGGAAAAGGGATTTCAGCTTTCATTTGGAGGCTGTACGCATACCTTATTAAGTTGCTACAAGGATGAGGCACCAGAATCCACATTAATCACACAATCGCCTTGTGCACGGAGGTGGCACTCATTGAAGTATTGACACGAGTTTTTTGGGAAAGGAAATCCAGGGCTCTAGACCTTTTAGGGATGACATTCCCTCACCTATCGTGGTCCTTGCCACCTCGCTACCATTGTCAGCCCTGGCATTTCTAAGAACCATGAAGAATGCTCATCTGTCCTCTTGACTTCCCAGTCCATGGCCTTCTCCCCCAACTCCAGTGACTCCCCTTCGGCTCCATCTTAGCATCTCCCTTTTGATCTTATCATAACCTAGAACAGTGGCTCTGTTCCAATCACAGAAGCCATGTCTCTTTTTCTGCTCTCCACCCCCTCCCACCTCCTCCTTCATACATCACCACATCTCCTAACGTGGCCAAAAAATCTCCTGTCCACTACATTTTCTTTTTGTGTCTTTTCCATCCTATTTGGATCTGCACACTTTCTATCAACATAGGACCATACTCCCTGGAGTTTGCAGCATCAAGTTCTCACTCTTTAGCTTCACCCCAGCTCCAGTCATTACCGGCTGAAAACAATTTCTCTCTAGCTTGGGGCCCCCCAACTTTTTCTGGAAGGGTCAGATGGCAAATGTTTTAGGCTTTGTGGGCCATATGGTCTCTGTCACAATGACTCCCTTCTGCTTTTGTAGTGGAAAAGTGGACATCAAAGATGTGTGAAAGAGGGGGTGTGGCTGTGTTTCCATAAAACCTGACTTACGAAGAACAACGATGGAAAGATAATGGGTGGGCTATAGTTTGTGGTTGTGGGCTGTTTATTGTGAGTGGAACTATTTCTGCCAAGAAAGATTGTTGAAGTCATAACCCTGGTGTGAAGACTAAATCCCCCATGAACATGACCTTATTTGGAAATAGCACCTTTGCAGATGTAAACAAGTTAAATGAGGCCATACTCCAATTACAATGGGCCTTAAATCCGATGACTGGTGTCTTTGTAAGAATGCCATGAGAAGGGATAGAGACAGAGACAGAGAAAGAGGACAATGTCAGCTGAAGGTGGAGACAGAGATTGGAATGATAGGTCTACAAGGGTTGCCCACAACCACCAGAGACCAGGAGAGAAGCATGGAACCAATTCTCCCTCAGAGCCTCCAGAAGAATCAGCCATGTTTTTACCTTGATTTCGGACTTCTGGCCTCTAGAACTGTGAAAGATTACATTTCTCTTGTGATAAGCCACCCGGTTTTCCATAATTTGTTGCAGTAGCCCTAGGAAAGGAGTCTATGGCTCTAGTGTTACCTTCTTCCACTCCCCTGAAAGCAACTCCATCCATGCCCATCCTCCATGCTGTTTTATCTGTTCATAGTTCTCTCTAAAGCAGGTTAACTTGAGTCAGTTCAACTATTACCTCATTTAAGAAGATCCCTACCCATGTGACCACTTACTTTGGATAGCTTCCATCCACAATTCTTCTCTCCATTTTCCATCACCTCCAGTTTAAGTGATTCAAGGATGTGGACTATGTCTTACCTGATGCCACAGTGTACACAGCAGATGTCAGTGCATGTTCAATGAATGAATGAATGAACTAATTACAAGACAAATAATTGTCTAAAATCATTTGTTCACTCTAGTATCATTTGATCTTATGGGAGTTATCAGGTGGAACTTGCTCACTTTCTACATATTAGCTAAATTATTAAAATAAGACCATTTGTTTTTGGAATTAGGCAGAACAACACAAGTATGCTTCCAAGGGTTTCTAAATCTCTAAGATTCACCTTTTGGTTAGTTGTGTTTCTGTGAATTAAATGTTGATTTTTCCTAAGCCTCCTTTTTTAATGTGTTGGTGCCATATTACTTTATTTATAGTATGATTAGCTATGGCGGTGCTGTATGCAACATTATTTGCATATTTTAATTGCATTTTGTCCTTAATATTTTGGAAAAACAATGGAAAGTGGAAAATGGAGTAAGCTGACACTAGATAGAAAAATAGAGGTCTTATATACTTAATTCAATTGAAAAAAGATAGAAATCATTTATGTGTGTTGCAAATGTCAAATCTTTAGCTTCAATTGGATATTCACTGAATTTAACCCAGCTGTGTTCAGTTATGATAGAAAAAAATAAAAAATATTTTATTTTTTCACTGGCAAATCATCAAAAATTATATCTAGGAGTTCAGATATAATAGGGATTATATAAGTATGATAATTTTTTTTAGTTTTCTGGGAATATAATCACATTATAAAGTCACACTTAATAAGCAAATTTGGGAACGGTATATGTTTTCAAAACATTTCAAATGGAAATATAATCAGAATTCCATTTAAACTTATTTCCTTCAGCTAAAAATCCCAATATCTATTTGCTATTTGTCCATAAATCTTTATGAAACTTTTAAGATACAAAAACTGATGGAAAAGGAAAGGAAATGGAGTGTCCTGGCTTAGTTTGATTAAACTACTCTCCCCTCCCCAACACGAGCAAGTGATTTTCTGGGGTCATTAGGCTGAAAACATCAGAGTCCACATCCTGAGTTCCTTATTCCATGCTGGCAACATGGCTGGAATGGATGGCCAGACAAGACCAGATCATAGCCTGTTCACTCCCAGACGCATGCTACTTAAGTGATAACAGTGTTCATGGAGAAGAGTATTCAACTCCAGGAGCCACAGAGCTATTTCTAGGCTCCTTGTCCTCTAAAGAGATTAAGTAGCAGTTGGGTTACCATATGGTGCAGCAATCCCAAGATAAAGGAAATCTTAATTTCATACAAAAACCTGCACAGGCATGTACATGGTGACTTCATTTATAATTGCCCAAACTGGATGTCACCCAAGGGTCCCACAACTGGAGAATGGATAAACTGTGGTTCATGCACTTGATGGGTTACCACATGGCAATAAAAAAGGAACAAGTACTGATATATATAACCATGTGGATTAATCACAAATGCAATGACAACAGCCAGCTTGAGAAGGCTAAGATTCCATGTATATGACATTCTCTAGAGAAGGCCCAACAATTGGGACAGAAAACAGATTGGTGGTTGTATGGGACCAAGGGTGGTGCCTGCAGAGGAGTTGACCACAAAGGGCAGCATGAGTCAAGTTATTTGGCGTGATGGGGATGTTCTGTCTCTTGGTTGTGGTGGTGGTGATGTGATTTTATGCACTTGTCCAACTCATAGAACACTGCACCAAAAAGAATAAATTTGACTTTCTGTAAAAAGAAAAAAGTGAATGGAAAGCCAGAAATTGGCTTTCTGACTAGAGTGATAGTAAGTCAGGGCTCTTAACCTGGTGAAGTATTACAGATAATTTCTAGTTATAGCTTTGGAATGTACTGCCTTCTCCCTTAAATCTTTTTTTTTTTCCTATTCTAAAGACCTATTTCCAACACAATTGACTACTGGGTGGGCCATGGAGTCTCTCTGACTTGGTCAGCAAGGGGCTAAAACACTGGCTTTGGTGTTCTTCCCAATTGTCCGTTTCATCCCAGGGACACGTCTCCTTCAGAGTCATGTTCCTTCAGGTTCAGAAAGAGTTTAACTCCATTTAAGGAGAAAAAAAAAATCCCTGGGGGATATAGCCAAAATGTGCTTGTTAAAAAGTGTCCTATTTCTTGAAAGGCATGCTCTTCTAGATGGGGTTTTTTGGGATGTGGGGGAAGGATAGAACTCTATTTCTGAGAACCTGGAACTCTGTTTCTGAGAACCTGGAACTCTGTTTCTGAGAACACATCCTAGAAGAGGAGAGCCTCATCCTTTCCTCAATCAGAACCTGTTTCTCACCTTCCCATCCCCACCAGCGGCTCATTACTCAGCATTTCAATGGTGGCTTGGCTGGCAAAAGCCCTTCAATTCATCTTCATCTGTGGTTAATTACTGTAATTGACGTAACACTGTTTCTATCCCTAAATCTATTAACCAGCAAATGTTCAAGTCATAGGCTCTCAACTCTCATTAATCTCATTGCTTAACAGTTTTTTTTTTAATCATGTATTTTATTTCCTCATTATGGAAATTTCAAGTTAGCAGTGAAAATAGGGACATGTTGGCTTCAGCATCACTTTTGTTTTTCAAGTGCATTGGAGTCTTTGAACATTGCAACATTCCCTTCCCTTTATTTTCCCTCTCTATGAGATCAGAAGGAGAAGTGATGCTTTTGGGAGGACTGTAAATTGATTCAATCTTTTCAGAGAATAATTTGATAAGCTTTATCAAAATTAAAATTGCATGTACTGCTTGTCCTAGAAATTTCACCTCTAGAAATTCATTCTAAAGGGATAGTCACCCAAGAATTCAAAGACCTATGGCTAAGGAAATATGTTCATTCCTTGTTTATAATAGCAGAACATTGGGGGAGAATCAAAAAGTCAAATTTTAGGGGCTTAGTTGAATAAATTATGGTATATCCAACCTATGGGAGAGAATATGTTGTTACATACCAAGGCAGATTGTACAATATGATCCATTGTATGATTCCAGTTTTGGAAAAAAAAAGTCCAGAAGATTCACAAAAAAACAAGCACATCATCAAAATTGGGAAGTGAGTTGGGGTTGTAGAGGAGGGATGGGAGTGGGGGAAAGAAGGGAACTGGCAGTTTTTATTTGATTTACTCTTCTGTAATACCTAAATCTTTTCTATGATGACCTGACTTCCTTCTATATTAAAAATGGAAATATGGAAAAAAGCAGGAGTGATGTGGCTCTAAGGATTTAGTAATCATGCTTAAATGATGCCCCTTTCAGCCTGTACAGCAACTGGAGAGTTTCCAAGCGTCTTGGCATTTGTTTCCTTCTTTTATGCTTCAGATACCCTAGGGAGGTGGGCGGGCATATATAGTTTCTCCTGGGGCAGTGAACACACTCATCTTCCAGGACACGAGCAGTTCCCATTCCTGCTCTTCCCACAATCCTGGGGCATTCTCAGTAGTAACTGATTTCTAAAAGAGCTCTTTAGCTAATAGGTTACTTTAAAAATCGTACTTCTAAAGTTGACATAGAATTCATCTGTAGCAAAGTAGGTGGTACTAAGTGTGCAGCTGTGCACACCCATGCAACCATTATGGCAGTCAAGGTGGAGGACATTTCCATCTCTTGGAAAGTTCTCTCATGCCCGTCTGAATTCATCTCCACCCATATCGGTCAACCAGTATTCTGAACGGAACCAGGGAGTAGGTACTTCTCTTTGTTTGTTCCCAGCCCTCTTCAGCTAACATAATGTTCTTGAGATTGGCCCATTTTGTCTTATGTATGAGTAGTTTGTTCCTTTGGTTGGGGAATGGTATTCAATTGCATGAACATACCCCGACTTTATGTATCCATTCACCGTTGGTGGGCATTTGAAATATTTCCCGTTCTTGCTACTATGAATAGAGCTGCTATGAGCATTCTTGTATATGTCTCTTTATGAACATATGCCTTCATTTCTCTTGGGGAAATACTTAGGAAGCGGGATTGTGGCTTGTACGGTAAGTGTGTGTTTAATTTAGTAAGTGACTGCTAAACCTTTTCTCAAAGGGATTATCCCATTTGCCATTCGCCTGAGCAACGTATGAGGTTACAGGTAGGTTTTGCCCCCTGCAAGTACCTACCTTTGGGTATCTCTGTAGGTATTTCCCTCTAGAGCAAGGGCAGAAGGAAACTTCCAGCAGCAGTGAACACAGTACTGAGCCTTTCCTGAGTTCAGTCCCTGCCCTTCCCCAGATTATAGACACACCAGATAAATGAGTCCTGGTTCTTGTCCCAGAAGGTGTGTTTTCTCTCTCTGTTTTTTTAGCTGGTGGTCCCTGGAGCTACAAAGTCTGAGTAGTCTCTAGGCCTTAGGGTATTTTCTTATCCTTTCCATGTATTTCGCTTCTTTAGGTTCACGCGGTAGATTTCATTGTTGTTTGCCTGAGAAATCTGCCTCTCATTCTCCTGCATTCTTTGTCAGCTCTGTGTGTTGCTGGCACACACAGCTGTGGGGACTGACGACCTGGCTATTCATTCCGAGCTCCTCTGCTACAGGTACACCCCATTCTGGCATTTCTCGAGGTGGGTTGCACCCGCCATGGGCTGTGCACCTGGAGTTTTAGGGTATGTGTGTCTATTTTAAATGATCTTCATATTTGTATAGCCAGCAATGGTTTCCATTATGGTGGTAACATACATTAAGTTAAAACAGTGAGTCCATTAAGTAAAAATGATTAAATACATAATCGCACAGGGGGTCATATTTAAAAAACCCCAGGCCTGGTCCAATTCCTCAGTAGCTATTAAAGACACTGAGCAATGTTGTTAATCATCATAATCAAAAGAGATTTGCTGAGCACCCACTGTCATTCAGGATATAATGAGCCCCAAACTAGATACAGGTCTCTGCTTGGGACTGAACATCACTGATACAGTTACTAAATATATTCCTATCAAATTCTTTGTGATGTCTAACTCTCCATGATGTGTGAAAAACCCAAGCATCCAATTAATTTCCACATCAACGCTGCATGCTTTTTGATTAAGCATCATAAATGCTATTCAGAGCTCTCTGTGGGCTGGTCCGGGTTCCTGCTGATGGCGGAGCAAGGATTAAGATGGCTGCTAAATCCTCCTCTGTTTCCCAAGACAAGACTCTTTCTGAACCCTAGTGGCTGAGCTTACGAGGTGCCTAATGAGGATAGCAGTATTTGACAATACTTTTGTCTACTCTTTTTAGAGATACCTGTTTTGCAGATATCACTTTATTTTGAGTATTTCTCTGTTTGTTTCAAGAAGGAGAGGGAAGTAATATTTCATGAGTGTCTCCTAAATTTGGGCACTTTCTCTTGCTCTCTCTCTTTTAAAAAAAACATGACAGCTCTTTTACAAGTAATCTTTTTCCTAGAAAACTCCCCCAGATGGTCTCCCAGCTTCTCATAATTCATCTCCAGAGCAGACAGAAAAATACCAAATCCAGGCATCTCCTTCCATGCCCCACCACTACCTGGAAGAAATACATTCCTTCTGCTTCTATGATGAAGTTGCAAATCCTTGCATTTCATAAAGGCCACACAGTCAGATCTCCTTCCTCTTGCCCAGTGTGGTCTCACTCCATTTTCTCCCTGGATTGATATGCTCCTCCTTTCCCCCCAACACACACACACACACACACACACACACACACACACACACACACAAGCTTTCTTTAGATCCTTGAAAGGGCTGAGCATATTCCTGCCCCAGGGCCTTTGCACAAGCTGTTTGTTCTGCTGCCAGATACCTGTCTAACTCCTCTTCATCCTTAAGGCATCAACCTAGGTGTTCTCTTCTCTAGGGAAGACTTCCCTCACATAGCAGAGAAGATCAAGTTGCTCACAGTAAGCACATTTGTAGGACTTGGTACTCCTCCATCCTAGCATCTTATTTACAGTTACAAATAAACAATTCTTTCTGCAATTATTTATTTGGAGTCAGTTTTCACTTCTAGATGATAAGGTCCTTGAGGGTAAACACTATGTTCACTTTATGCATCAACGTATCCAAGCTGGCCCCCAGTGATTCTTGCCCCTTGGTATTCTTGACCTTGCCTTGAGTCTCCCATAATGAAGAAGGCTGACCCATAGAACAAATGGGATATTGCAAAATAGTGGCAGGTGGCTTCTGAGGCTCAACCATGAGAGACATTGTAGCTTTCATCTTGCTTCCTCTCAGATCATTTTCTCTGAGGGTGGTTAGCTGCCATGTCATGAGGAGACTCAAGCAGTTCATACAGACCCACACAGGAGGAGGAACTGAGGCAACCTGCCAGCAGCCATTCCCATGTGATTCATCTTGAAAGCAGATACTTTACCCTACTTGAGCCTTCAGATGATGTGACCCCAAGCTGATATCTTACCCCAAAAGAGACCTGAACTTAAACCATCCAGCCAAGCTGCTCCTGATTTCCTGACCCATGGATACTGCATGAGATGAAAACTTTTATTTTATGTGTCCAAGTTTTGGGGTAATTTGTTATGCAACAAATATTGTATAGATAACTAATATACCACATATTTTATCAGGTAACTAATATACCATAGCTCCTGGTATAGTATTAGCACTCAATAAATAGTTGTTGAATGAATAAATGAAAACATGTTTCTTCTACATTTGAGGAATGTAAGTCCAGAGAGGTTGATGAATTGCCTCAAATCATAGTAACTAAGTAGCAGAGATGGGATGGAACTCAGATCCACATGCTTGCATGTCCCTCCTCAGGACCAATTCTATTATACTGTTTTATCTTCCTTGAAGAGAGAAATCTCAACATCTACTTGGCAAAAGGATTTTTTTTTCAGAAACTTTTACTGATCACACTACGGACAGGTTTGCACACTGGCTATTTAGTGCAGAGCTCTCCAAAATGGACAGGTGCCTCCCAGGGGATGGACAAAATGATCCATTGGGGTGTAGGGATAACATAAGATAACTTCATTTTTTAAAAGCACGATTAAAAAATTATGTATTTATTTTTAATTGCAGTGAGAAAAAAGCATCACATGAAATTTACAATAATAAAATAAGGTCGGTAGTGTTAACTATATTTGCATTGTTCAGCTAATCTCCAGAATGAATCTCCAGAACTTTTTCATCTTGCAAAACTGAAATGCTTTACCTATTAAGCAGTAACTCCCTATTTCCTCCCTCCCTTTCTTCCCCCAGTTCCTATCAGCCATCACTACTTTCTATCTCTATGAACTCAATGACTCTAGGTACCTCACAGAAATGGAATCCAACAGTATTTGTCTTTTTGTAACTGGCTATCTCACTTACTTAGCCTAATGTCCTCAAGGTTCATCCATGTTGTAGCATGAAATAGAATTTCCTCCCTTTTTAAGACTGGGTGATATTCCAAGACTGGGTGGATATTTTGTCTATCCATTCACTTGTCCAAGGGCACACGGGTTGCTCCCAACTTTTGACTATTGTGACTAATGCTGTTATGGACATGGGTGCGTATTATGACATTTTAAGTATTTATTTTTATCTTACCCTTTACGAGTTTCTTTCTTGAATAGTTTCATAATATGCGTAGCCCATTGGGATAGTAGGACATATAAACAGTGTGTGAATAAATAACTATGAATGTATTTGGAGGACTGCTCAAAAATGTTTACAGACAGGACTATGTGATTAAAATTATTTATCTGTGAATTAGCACCTCAGGGTTGGCTTCTGGGGGAATCGAAGGCAGCAACAAATGCTAGACTCTTTGAAATCCCTCAGTCACAGTGATTAATATAAAGAGCATCATGCATGGAAAAGGACCATGACTTTGACTTTATGTCTGTCATTCTCAAAAGCAAGTACTTGACTATTTCATCTGCTTATAAAACAAATTTAGCGTTTGCTTCTTAATCAGTGATTTTATTGGAAGAGAGAAGAGTTTCATAAGGTTTTAGAGTTACAACAGACAAGAACCCAATTTTCTCAGCTTACAAATGAGGATGCTAGCTCCTTGGCCATCTAGCAGCTTGCCAGATGCCACAGTGCTGGAAAGTGGTATAGCTAGGCCTGGGCCCACACTGCAATTCTCTGGACTCCTGTTTCTAACAAAGCCATTTGCCTGTGTCTTGACATATGGCTAGTTAGATCAGTGGATTCAGCAGAATTTTTCTTAAAGGGTCAACAGTAAAAATTTTAGGTTTTGCAGGACTGATGATATCTGTCGTAACTATTCTGCCACGGTACCATGAAAGGGGTTATAGACCTTAAGTCAACAAATGAGTGTGGCTGGGTTCTGATAAAACTTTATTTATAAAAAGAGGTGGCTGGCCCATGCATCATGGTTTGCCAACCTTCGAGTGAGATTAAAGAGGAGACATAGGCTCTCTTTTTTTCCCACATTTAAAAGATTTTAATTTTTCAGACTCTCCCTACAGCTCTTTAGTAATTGTGAAATAACTTATTCTTTTTTTTTAAATTTTATTTACTTATTTGACAGAGATCACAAGTAGGCAGAGAGGCAGGCAGAGGGAGAGGAGGAAGCAGGCTCCCCTTGGAGCAGAGAGCCTGATATGGGGCTTGATCCCAGGACCCTGGTATCATGACCTGAGCCGAAGGCAGAGGCTTTAACCCACTGAGCCACCCAGGTGCCCCAGAAATAACTTATTCTTAAATAACATGTAGTCACTTAGGTACCAGATAGTGTACTTTCTTTAGAACCAAAGAGTAGCTTGTGTGGTCCTAAGATGTATCATTGCCATTTGTCTTCCCCCCATATTTCTCTCATTGTATCCTGCATGTCAGCCCTGCCAGGCACTGGGGCTACTGTGTTCTGGTTATTAATTCCAGTGCTCACAGCAAACACACACAGACAACACTTCTCCTCCCCAAAGTATTGAAGTGAGAGTAATTTTTTCATTGTGTCAATATTAATTACTCATAATTTAGTGCTCAATATTATTTTCTATATTAATTTAACACAGTGGAATGAGCCTAATTTGGATGATAAGGTTCGTTTGCATTTAAATTGATATTTTAAGCATTCCCTGTGAGGAACAAGTAGTATCCATGATTATAATTATAAGCATTGTTTCCAGAGTAGGTTTGTTTTCTTTTGGAAGGATTTGTAAATATAGTGCATGGAGGTTAATATTGATAATGAGAACAGAGGTCATTTGCTAGTTGTGGGGGAGCCTGGAGGGAGCCCAGCTGAACAAAGTCGGCATGACAAATGGTGAACTTCACATTTTGCTCTTCACTAGCTGTGTGAGCTAAGGGAGATCACTAACCTCTCTGATCTTTGGTTTCCTATTTTCGAGAGGTACATAGTACATACTCAACAAACGCTGGGTATCAGTACTGCTGCGATTCAAATAAGCCGACAGAGACAAAAGGGACTAACTAGAGGGGATCAAAATATTAGAGCCATGGCAGGGAGATGAGGTGGGAGAGAAAAGATGGATCTTATACTCTGTTGACAACAATCAACTCTCTGTGTGAGGGGACTTATGAGTGAAGACCAGCCAAGCAACAAATGAAAAGTCACAAACCAGACTGTCATATAAGATAGGATGACTGTGATTGCTTGTGAGTGATTAGTTGAGGTGTTAATGAATCCGAGCTAGGTCTTATTCACAGAGAATATATTCTTTGTTTGTAAGGTGCCTGGGAAGAATCCCAACCAGGTACTGACTGTATCAAATGAATCAGTGTCTTTCTGGTCACCATGCTGACACCCACACAGAAACTGACTCCTTCCCATGGAGTCTTCTGGAACATTCTCTACACATTCAGAAGAGGACATGTTTGTGTCTGTTTGTGGGGCTTGGTGGAAGAAAGAAGGAGGGTGGTCCAAGATCAGTACCAGAATGGCATCAATAGCGTTAGCATTCTGGGGAATTTAATTTATAATTTTTGATAGATCAGCAGACTCATTGTTCAAATCCATAATATGGACCATCATTATACTCCTTTGATTCTCAAGCTGGGAAGACGATCATCGGTTTTACAGATAGGGAAACTGAGGACCATAAAGACTGAACAGTGCATTTTTGCTCACAGTCACTCAATGGGAGTCCTTGGACTCATGCTCCCTGAATAGCTTAGATTTACACTAAACCTCTTATTTTAAAAATTGGCAACGTTTGAGCTATAAAACACAAGGCTTCTATTTCCACAGTGTAATGAAAACATCTCCCACACACTGTAATACATCTTATTCTTCTTCTGCCTAGCAGAGCACGCATTGTGGAGAGGTTGTGTGTGCACGACGTTAAAAGTACAGACCTCACCGTCATCCTGGGGATGATGAGGAGGAATGCTGCTCAGAGCCAAGCCCTGGCTTCCTGTACTTGGCTTCAGGTTTTAATTATCCGTTGATAATTAAGGGTTCTTTCTTTGTGAAAAATAATTTCCCGTAGGTTGGGAGCCAGCAGGGTTACCATGGTTGAGAAACTAATCTTATTTCTATGTCAGAGATTCTCTCTGCCTTGGCCATGAAGGATGGAAAAATCAGCTTTGCCCACGTTCCAGATTGCTCAGATCTAAGGAGGTCAGGATTTCCAGAGCAAAAACTTGGAGATGGAGCCTTGTGGGATTTATTGAAATGATTCTTGGAAGATGTGCTCCCAGGGGAAGCCAGTGAAGGAGGGAGAGCAACAGGATAGAATAGAAGAGGAAGTCAGGTCAAGGTGGGATTTCAGGCAAGACCTGTGGGGGGCTCTGGGAGGTGAGTTGCACCCCGGTGATTTTCTGACCCGAGCCCAGGTTTTCATGCTCCCATAGGAAGTCACAGATTCGATGATGTCAAGCAGGAGTGTCAATTTCCAGACATATCAGTTCACTAATGTGGGGCAAAGCAGGCCCCAGGAGCCCTAGGGCAATTGTCCACAGAGAAGAGCAGGTGCTGGCACTTGGAGTCAAAAGTAGACCGAAGTCAGGGTGGGGGCACCCAAAAATGGTACAAAGGAGTGAGAGCAGGCTAGATATAACCTGATCTGGAGGATTCTCTCTGGTGGCTGAATGGCAGGGTGTAGGTGGCAGAGGATGGGTTGGGAGGACCTGGCAGGGGAAGATTGTGATCAGAGAGGGCCAAGAGGCTTGAAGGTCCCACAGAGGGACCCACAGCTGGTTCTCTGCCTGGGTTGGGTTTTGCCTGAACATGTAGGAAAGTCCAGGTGTGTGGCTCCAAATTGCGACGTGAGCTGGCACATTGAGGGGGGGCAGGTGCAGCCATACCTCTGGTGGGGAGACCCTGGACACCTCAGTGCGAGGACAGGCTCTGCTCTAACCTGCTGTGTGCCTCTGACCAGTCACGTTCCTCCTTGACCTCAGTTTCCTCCTATGTATGGAGTTAGGGACTGGACCAGAACACCTGGCAAATCCCTGCCTACCTTTCTAGCAAAGCCCACCTTTCCATGTACTGAGGACAGACCATCCTTCCCCCATTTACTTCAACCATGTTCACTTGGAGGCACTGAAAAGAGATTAAAAACTGGTAAATGCCCTCAAATCAATCTAAAGTGAAGGCAGTAAGAACTTTTAGAAAACATGTGCTGGAGAAATGGGGATATTCTGGGCATCTATTTCAATAAGGACTGAGAAATCGATAAAGGACCGAGAAGGCTCAGGAGAAGAATTCTGGGCCCATGGACCCACCTCAGTGTCCACATCTGTTCTGCCTGAAGGCCTTTGCTTTGCTGACTTCCGTGTGGAGCCGTTTGGCCTCATGCAGGCCGTTGCTGGCCTCAGATCTGGTTTACCTGGGTCCCCACTGAATCCGCAGAGCTGAGGTGGTGGCCAAAGGTAATGTCCTACCCTCAGTCACCTGGAAGGTTTGTGTGTTCTGTTCTCCTCCAAGTTGAGGGAAAACATCATTCTCAACAAAGAGGGCCTGTTTAGTTTTCTGTTGCTGCTGTAACAAGTTACATGAATTTTGGGCACATTTTGTAACAATAGGAAACATGAAAAGTTAGAATAGCAGGCTAATTGGTTCTTTGAATTTCATTTTCTAAATGGTCTTCGTGAATTTGTTATGTGTCCTTAAGACAGGGACAGGGTGGAGTTACGAACATGGACTTTGATGTCTCACCATCTCAGGTTTGTGGGCTTCTGCTAAGTTCTAGTTGCATGACCTCAGGCAAGTTGCTGAAATTTCAACTTGCACTCCTTAACACAGGGTGTCCAATATGTTTGGGAGCAGTTCTCAGGTCCTTGTCTATACCACTTAATTGACTTATCACAACCATCAATAAGGTATTGATAAGTACCATACTTATCAATAAATATTCTTATTAACCCATTTTACAGATGCGGCACAGAGAGATTAACTTGCCTAGGGTCACATAGTTAGCAAGTACTTGGGGTGGGATTGGAACTCAGGGGGTCAGGCCCAAAAGCTATTGACTCCTATACCAAATATACCTGACTCTTAGTTGTAGAAGAATTATAATTTATGAAAGAGTTATTTTTGAGCTAAAAGCAACCATATTAACCAATGTAATATGTGAAGAACAGTCTGTTTTTATTAACTCAGAGGAAAAGCAAGTCATTCAGTTAATGTTCAAATTTCAACTACAATCAAGAAGGCTGTATTAGTTTTCTATTACCATATAGTGAATTACCACAAACTTAGTGGCTTAAAAGAACATCAGTTTATTATCTCAGTTTCTGATCATGGGTTAATTGGGTCCTTTGCTCACAGTCTCACCTTGCTTAAGGCGTTAGCTGGGGTTGCAATCTCATCTATGGCTTGGAGTCCTCTTTCCAAGTTCACTGGTGGTTGGCTGAATTCAGTTCCCCGTGGTTGTAAGACTAAGGCCCTTAGCTTCTCAGGGGTGGCCCACCATTCCCTGACATTCACTTTCTGCACAACATGGCACTTTGCTTCTTCAAAGTCAACAACAGAAAGTCTCTACTACTTAAAATTATTCTTACTTCCTCCTTCTCTGATCTATAGATCCTCTTTTTAAGGGGCTCACCTGATTAGGTAAGACACCCAGGATAACTTCCCCTTTGATTAACTTAAAGTCAACTAATTAGGAACCTTAAATACACATCAATAATCCCTTTAACTTTGCCATATAATACAACCCAGTCATGGGAGTGATATCTCATAATCTTCACAGGTCCTGCTCACACTCATGGGGAAGGGATTATACAAGGCATTTACACCAGGAGGTGGGTATCTTGGGGACATTTTAGAATTCTGCCTACCACAAAAAGTCTTTGGTTTGGCTTCAGGGAAAAATCATGGAGAGTTCAAAGAGAAGAATGGGATCTGGTTGAAATCAAAGCACAGTCCTCATGATTCTTGAATACAACTACACAAGTGTATTATGCATTAGAAATATCCATGGCTCAGGGTCTAATTATCTTTCCCTGAGGCCTGGGCATTGTTTCTCAGTCTTTGTTGCCACTTCAGAAAACTGAGATGATGGTTTAGACCTTTAGATGCCCTGACAATGACCTCACATAGACCAGCCTCCAGTGGACGTACCCACTTGGGCTCTGTGGTATGGCAATAAGACATGGAGAGGCCTTGGAGATGGCCACCCACTCTCTCCTTTGGATGGGGGTGTGGATTCAGGACCTGGGCAGGCTCACTCATGTATTCAGAACTGTGTCTTTAAGGAAGTGGGGTTTGGGAAATAGGTCCATGAAGAAAGGAAGAGGGTAGCATTGATGTCCACTTAGTAGGTGCAGTGTTTCTTGTCACAGCAGTAAGGAGATATTGGCAAATTAATTATTTGTGAGGTCTGCTGCAAGCAAGGTGGAGGTCACCTAAGGGTGCTTGATTCTCTGAGCTAAAAAAGCCAAAGTCGGAAACCTAGGAAATGTTTCACATCTCGGGAATTCAATGGGTGTCTCTGATAACGAGTAGGAGAGTAAGAAAGAAACAAAGGCCATGGAGAAATATTCTTGACATTTGCACAGATGACTTCCTTGTGGCTTGTCATGTCATGTAGATATTACTGTACTTTTTCTGAACAGGTATTCTTGGTGATAAACAGAATAAAATCCTAATTATTTCACTGGTATCCATCCGTCCATCTGTCCGTCCATCCATCCATCCATCCATCCATCCATCCATCCATCCATCGACAATTCAGTCATTTATTTATAGAAGAATCTCTATTAATGATCTTTTTTGGGGAAGGAGGCCTCCAGCTGTTTCTCTCATGAACAAAAAATGGAAAGACATTAGGTTGGTCTTTAAGCCATTTAAATTTAGTCAAAGAGATGAGATTGTGTCAAAGACCTTTAGAGAATTTAAGGTAAGAAAATGACTTTTGTGGGCTACTTTTAGTCTGGGCTTCTTGGTGGAAGCAAATCTCCAGATGAAACCAATTACAATTTGATCACCCTTTGCTCAGTACCATATAAAATAAGTTTCTAAATGAATTCATATGCTGTATCAACCTAAGAGGACATTTAAAAAATGCATTTAAGGATCTTTCCTTCTCTAACTTTTAGGGCTAACTTGCTTAGTCTTGCTGCTGTGTTCCCATAGTGGGCAATGTTTTTATTTCCAGGATGGCACTGAGTACATTATAATTTAATTATATACTTATAAGTGTGCCTTTCCCATTGAACTCTGAAATCCCTGGTTGTGGGGAGCAGATTTTTCTGCCCCTAGTACAGCATTTTGCACATAGTAGAAACTCAGTACGAGTCTCTTAAATGTTGACCCAGTTCAATGGAACAAAAGCTAGTCAACCGAGCAAAATGGCAAAATTGATTATTCATATATTTCCTTCTTTGCTTTTGGCTGTAGTTATACACCTAGGTCCAAATGAGCAGTTTCATTTCAGTTAAATCAGATTTTATTTTCTCCCATTTTTCTATCAAAGGACCTCCCTGTAAAAGTGAACAGATTCATCTAGCACATGAGTTAAGTCAAACGATAGTCATTTGACTGACGATCTGTCCAAATGATTAAGAAAAAGTTCTTATCCCCAACAATCAGTCTGGCTTCATGGTGATAAAGTGCTTACTAGGACCTGACCAGCATTAACAAGTACATCGAAAGAAGCCAACTCCTCCTTTCAATAAGACATAAAGGTTGTTTAAACCTCCATTTCGAATGCAATATTAATATGGTTACTTAAATATTAATCGGTCTAAAAGCCTGGAGCCCATTATGTGCTCGGTACTTCACAGCTTCTAGTCATTCAGGGCTCGGGACTGGGTGCATATCCAGCAGGTGTCCTTTCATCAGAGAGGCCACCTGGAGCCCTGGTGTGTACACCGCTGCCAAGCGTAAAGGCACTTCCTCTGGGCTCAGAGCTGGCAGCCCTTCAGAATGCTCTGGAGGTCCCTCTTCGGGGACAGTTACCTGTCAAGAACCCATCAAAATAATGGAAAAGTGCAGGTCCTGAGAGGCAGGCTTTTTTCTTTTATAAGAATTTCATCTGGTGAAATAACCCTGGAGCATAAAAATATCACGTTCCCAATTTTGAGCTGAACCAAAGAGCATCATTTGTCCTCTCCCATACAGGAACTTAATTGCATTTCTACCACCTGATGAGCTCTGGACATTACAGAAAAGAAATAGCTCTTGACTATCTACATGTGGATTATCTACACCAAGAGGCATATTCTTTCCAGGCTTTTGGCCATGGGGACCTCAGTTAGTTCCATGGTCCTCTTTTTCCCTCTCTGGGGACAAGCATCATGGGGAATAGAATGAGGCCATCCACCTAGGAAGTGGTTGAGAGAAGGGTGTTAGAAGGTTCTGCCCGCTAGACTTCCCCTCATCTCCAGCAGAGGATAGTCCATCATATGATTTAGTGCCTGATTTTATTTGTGAAGGTAAAAATGATGAATGAATATTCAAGGCAACTGAACAAAGATTTATTAAATGTCTGCTAACCATCATGCTAAATGTTAAGAGGTACACAAAATAAAAAAGTACACACTTTCCTACAAAGAGTTTGTAATTTAGTTGTGATGTAGCCATGCCTTATCGAGGAAGAACATTGTCAAACGAATGAATGAGTCAAATGCCAACATGAATGACAAGATAAATAATCAGAATCTGGGAAAGTTTTCAAAGAAATACACCTTAGGTTGGGATGGAAATCAACTGGACATCAAGACCGAGGAGGGGGTCTAAGCATCGGTAACTCTAACAGTTCCTGCATAAAAACAGCAGAATATGTCAGCAGTATATAACAATAAGCTTTTATATCACTTAAGGGTCTGCGGTTCAGCTGGGAGTTTAATGATCTAGGCTGGGCTCAGCTGGGCAGCTCTGCTTTCTTGGCTGGGCTTGCTTGTTTCTGGGGTTGGCTGGCTTTCAGATGGTATTGGGGGGGCTCAGAAAGGTGTCTCTGTTTCTTTTCTTTTTTTTTTTTAATATTTTATTTATTTATTTTTTAGAGAGAGAGAGAGAAAGTGTGAGCTCAGGCAGACAGAGTGGTAGACAGAGGCAGAGGGAGAAGCAGGCTCCCTGCTGAACAAGGAGCCCGATGTGGGACTCGATTCCAGGACCTGGGATCATGACCTGAGCCGAAGGCAGCCGCTTAACCAACTGAGCCACCCAGGTGTCCTGTGGCTCTGTTTCTTACTGCAGTTCTATGGATTGCCTTGGGTGGCTATGCTTCAGACTCTGCCAGCTCCTCACCACCTCCTGGATCCAGCAGGCTAGCTTGGGCATGCTCTTCTAATGGTGATAGTAGAGGCATAGGAGGGCACATGGGAACATACAAGGCCTCGTAAGACCTCATCCATGAGCTGGCACAACACCTGTGTATTACTCTATTGCTTTAAACAAGTCACAAGGCCCAGCCCAAAGTCAAGAGTTGGGAAGGGTGCTTTCTTTCAGAAGCTATAGTTCTTGGGAAGGATGAGTAGTTGGTCAACACACTCTTCCACATTTGGTGCAGTCAAGAATCCATGGAAAACTCCAACAAGAGCATGAGAATCTGCACCAATTTTCAGCACAGGGTCTCGAGGCTGCTCAGAGAGTGACCCACACTTTCCCAGCTGAAAGATGGAGGCCCCAGGCCAGATGCCTGTGCCCTACCCGGCAATCACTGAAACATCAGGAGATGTCATTTCCTGGCCCAGAGAAATCCTCATTTGGAAAAATTGTTATTTTATAATCCCTTCACTCACCTGGGAATTAGCCCTCCCCTCTGAATATCCACGAATATTCTTTTAGTTCAAAGATCTGGGACAGAGAAGCTGGATGTGGATCAGAGATTCTGCTTCTCAGGGCCAGCCTTCTAAATTACATCCCTGGCTGTGAGCAATGGGTCTTCTTTCCCCCTCTATCTTCTGTTTGCTTGGATGTTCTTTTTCAAATAAATCTTTCATTTTTTCAAATAAAATCAAACTTTTATCTTTCAAAGAGACCTTTTAGATTTACTTCGGTGACCTCCACTTTTTGGCTTCTGCTTTCTCTCATGCCCTTACACTTGGTCTGGATGATAACTCTGAGCTGACCATGTTGTGCACTGAGCAATTGTGCTGGCTTTTTAAGGCACTCCCCTGCTTTCCTCCAGCAGGACAAGCTGCCATGGTGCAGAGTTGTGCTCTCAACTCTTTTGAGAAGGAAATGAATGTATGTTGAAATCTATTATCTGCCTGATACACATGTTATCTCAACAATACTGCACAAGAAACCCGATATTCTTTTTGACCTTTCCACAAATGAGAAGATTAAAGTTCAAGGGAGTTTAATGGTTTCATAGTCTAAGATTGCAGAACTATGACTTAGGGAGCCAGGGGTCATACTCAGGTTTGACTCAGTTTCCACTGTTGTCATGTTGTTAGAAACTCTACCTTCGCATGCTGGCCAATTTCCAACTGCTAGCAGTTGCTACTCTGTGTCTAAAGACTCTCTGTTCTCTGCCCCCTGACTCTATTCTGTATAGTGGTGGACAGGCCAGAAGAGCCAGAGAGGTAACCTCCTGAGCTCCCTCCTTGAACTTGGTTCTGAGGCACAGCCCTCAACCACTGTTTGACAAGTGTTGGGGGTAATTCTGTGAGGGCTACATCTACACTGCTTTCCAGAGTTCTACAATGAGAATAAGCTCCCGTAGCCCTCAGTGGTTAGTGGCTTCCTAACAAACCCTTTCCTGGCTGCTCTCCCTTCTGGTATCACATCTGTTCTCCCTGGCTGGTGCTTCCTGGGATCTTCTCTCAAATCAACAACTTGCCTTTAAATCTTTGTCTCAGGTCTACCACTGAGAAAAACCCAACTCACCAGGAGAAGACTCTCCCTGGATTTTATAGAACCTCTAGGCATTTCTTCACTTCTGTAGATCCAGCAGAGAAGGCTTGGAGCAAAACAGGAGACCCTCAGCTCCACTCCCCCTGCCCGTCCACTGAAAGCCACCTCCTCAGTCACATATCATGTGCTCTTGAAGGAATCCTCCTCTGCTTCAGAGACCTTGAAGAACCCGTAGGCTTGGACCAGTACTGTGAGCACCAGCCTGTGGTTGTCACTGCATGGGGCCCACATGGGAAAGTGATGAACAAGCCTTGCCTGCCTGCCCCTCCCCTGTTAGATGCATCCCGTACCTGTGTCCTCACTGACTCATGCTCCTCTGGAGAACACCCAGAACATCACTGCTTTCCCTCTCCCTCTGAGGCTCAACATAGTGGGCTCAACACACAGGGGTTCAGTGGAGTTAGAGCATACATCTGGACAGTTTGCACAGAGAGAACAGGGTAGAGGAACTCTGACTTTGACTTGGTCTAAAAGTGTTTCTTGGCCAATACTCATTTCATGTTATTCCTGAAGGGTTGGGGAAAAGAGGATTTTAATAATTTGGAATAGTGAGATTTGACAGGTGGGACAAGATCCCTCTGATTAAATTCAATCACAGAATAACAGAGTAATGATAAAAGTGGTATTATTATCCTTTGCTCCTAACAATCAACAGATTCAATGTAGATTTGTTGAATTAAATGAACACTAATGACTTACATTTATATATTGATTTGCAGCTTTCAAAGGATTTCAATTCTCATTTTAAATGGAAAGAACACTGGAGTACCAGCATACTCAGATTCTTCTCTCTCTCTTTTTAGAGAGAGGAATTTCATAAGCAAGGGTGGGAGGAGCAGGAGAGGGAGAGAGAAAGAAACTTAAGCAGGCTCCCTACCCAGTGCAGAGCCTGACTCGGGGCTCAATCTCACAACCCTGAAATCATGACCTGAGCCAAAAATCAAGAATCAGATCCTCAACCGACTGAGCCATTCGGGTGCCCCTCTTCTCTTTTAATACATGGAATTAAGATCCTTTGAAATTAATTCTACTTTGGAAAACATTTTGTCAAGTTTATCAAGAAATTTTTGTTACAGCTGTCCAAAAACCTCTGTTAGAGTTTTCACTTCTCACTGAAAATAATCAGTAGTGAGAAGGAATTTTCACAACACAGTACATTTCTGTTTATTGTAACCTTTAATAAATTAACAGTCATCCTCCCGTGGTGAATGTTGCAGATACCAGGCCTATATGCCTTTGTCACCCATCCTCTGGGGAACTCCCTCCAACTGCCTGTACAAGTGTCTCTTTGCCAAGGGCTTTCTCTGAGACTGTAGAAGGTATATCCATATCCCCTAGGACAAGCCCTCAACCAACGACAAAAAGGAATTGATGTATAAATACCCCAGCCTCTGCGGGGAGCTCATCCCAGCTGGGAAACTCTGGCACCCATGTTCTGCACCATCTCCTGAATTCCCCAGCAGGGTCGAATTCGAGCCACTCCCCATGGTAACTTTGATAATGCACTGTTTACTGGCTGCCTTGCCTTCTGTGTCTCATTCCCCATTCTATCCTTGGTTCCAAAAATCACCTCCCAAATAAACTATTTGCACTCTGACCCTGGTTTCAAGCTTTGCTTCTGGAGAAACCCAAAGCACATGTCACTAGAAGGGCACTAGGCAAGCTCATCACATCCAGGCCATTAAGTCACCTAACAAGGTGTGACGCCGCCTGTTAATCCTTTGCTCAAACAATTTTTGAGCTTATCACTGTCCACTGATTTCATTGCTCTCCTGGGCGGCTCTACTCCACTTGCCATCCTTGTTCTGTTAATTATAGTGTAAAATTTTTAATTAAAAATAAAGAAGATAAGGGATGCCTGGGTGGCTCAGTTGGTTAAGCGGCTGCCTTCCTCTCAGGTCATGATCCCAGCGTCCTGGGATCGAGTCCCACATCGGGCTCCTTGCTCGGCTGGGAGCCTGCTTCTCCCTCTGCCTCTGCCTGCCTCTCTGTCTGCCTGTGCTTGCTCTAGCTCTCTCTCTCTCTCTCTCTCTGACAAATAAATAAATAAAATCTTTAAAAAAAATAAAGAAGATAAATTTGGTTAGTAGCTTCAAAGTTGTCATTGTCCACTCCACACGGGATGAGAGAGACACTGACTGGAACCAACCAGTTGAGGTTCAGGTTCTCTGCTGAGAAATTGAGAAGGAGGTATTTGGATGTTGTTTTCTCACCTGTACCAATGACCTGGAAACACTTCACAGCCATGTGTAATTATAGGTAATCTTTTGGTAAGAGTCCAAATGTTTGATAAATGTCGAAGACTCGGATGGATCTTTCTCTGGATGGAGGCTGTTTTGTATGGAACTCACATTTCCCCTTCAATTCTTAGGTGACATGTAGTTTGGATTTAGAGGACACAGTGTCATCGCCTCCACATTCCCACCAAATGGTCATCAACCCTCCCCTTGACCATTTTTGGATATGGAGAACTCATTCTTTCCTGAGAGAGCTAGCTCCTTTTATTTATTAGCCTCAATCATTGGACAGTTCTTCCTTTAACTGAATTACACTCTTCTTCCTGCAGCTGTCTCCTGCGGGTGGGGATTTTCTTGGGGGAAAGTCCTGAACAAGTTGAATGTCTCATTTCTCATGGAGAATTTGAACTATTTGAAAATGTATTTAATGTGTCTCTTAGTTATCTTTTCTCCCCCAAGTTTTTTCAGCTCTCCTTAGCAGGTTATGGTTTGGAGTCCTTCTACCATCCTTGTCACCATCTGTCATTCTCCATCTTTGAATGAGACACTCATTGGAAGCAACCTAGCTGTCTAACAATTGGGGATTAGAATGTCCAAATAAGTTACAACATGAGACAAGACTACATAGCCCCTATAATCATGTTTTGAAGAATATTTAGTAATATAAAAAATGTTTATGACAAATCAAGTAGAAGGGGGAAGCTGTATGTACAACAGAGCCCAAATTTATTAAAAAATATTCACATAGAAGTAGAAGTCCAAAATATGCTAAAGTATTAAGAATGGTGTTATGGCAGGTTTTGAATATATTTTGTGCTTTCCCAAATTTTCTACTGAGAACATGTTATTTATTTTTTACTAAAGGAAGGAAGGATACAGCACTCACAGAAACCCTAGCATTGTTCAAGGTTTCTGGCAGATGAACCACCCTCTTGATTAGTGTTGTACCTGTAGTTCATCAGAGCCTCAGAGGATTGTTTTCCACACTTGAATTACTATCTCTTTTTAATCTGATAACAGGCATGGGGGGGCAGCCTGTCACAGAAGCACGTGGGCTGGGCGGGGAGAGGGAAGGATGCGCAGGTCACTCTCTGTATAGTGACTTCAGGATGTTTCAATAGCTTAGTGATTATCACCTTCACCGGACATGTAGTGACCTGCATGGGGGCTGCACCAGCTGGAGGGAGGCCATGCACTGTCAGCTTCCAGGCCGTCTAACCTTAAAGTCCTATGAGTTGTAAGATGCGGTAACACTGGTTTGTGAAAGTGAATAACACCTTCTTTGGCTGCTCTGCGAGGCACTGAGGTCCTGGAGAGAGTGGGGCTCTCTGAGCAGCCTGGAAAAGAATATAAATGCGTCTGTGCAGGGAGCAGTACTGTAGGGACGAACATGCTGCCCCAGCAGGCTATCATCCATTTGCCATTTCTTCCTAAGGAAAGGCGTCTGGGTATCAGAGCCTTGCAGCAAGTGCAACACATACATTTCTCAATCTCCTCTTCTGGGGAGGCAGAGAGAGGGAGGTCATTGGAGGAGGTGGTCGAGGCCCTGCATGGGGCAGAACCTTCAAGGAAGCAGAAGGAACGGCCAGGTGGACAGCTCCACCGTGCGAGCAGTGGGAGAAGAAGGTCCCAGAGACATGGGAGGGATCTGCTTCCTCAGACCTGCAGATGGGTGCTTTGGCAGAACTTAAAACTCACAGGGAGTTTCTTGTCTTCTCTATAAAGGTGGATTCTCATCTCTGAGAATAAAGCTTTGGTTTAACGTCTGTCATTTCCTTCTGAGGGGGTGTATTGGCTGGACTGTGCCAATGATTCATTTAAATTTATTATTATTAATTATTATCCTTATTAAAAAGATGCTTAGTCCAACAGATACTCCTCTAGATCTATAAGAGCCATGAAGTTAATAGAAGCTCAGCAGATGGGTGCTTTTTTCCCCCCAATGCTTAATGCAAAAAACAGAAAATCTCTGTTCTCTCTTTGCAATGTGCATGTGCATAGTTTCCAGGACGGATGACCCAGAATGTTGAACTGAAAGCATTCCTTAAGATGAGACTCTCAGCTAACTAAAGTAATATTTAAAAAAATACTTTGACCTGGAGGTTACGGGAGAAGTATATCTTAGTACGGACACAGCAGCGCTTGGCTAGTACTCCCTGGGGGTGAACATAAAGCGATCTCTCATGTTGAAAGGGTTTGCAGGTTTCACCAGGAAAAGTGGAGTGTGATTTGCTAGGTAAAAAGTTAGAGCGCATGGACCTAGCTCAATGGCGTGCATCATGATTCTCCGTGAACAGGTCTTATTTGCCAAAGGATGCCACAGATTAGACTCGACGTTGCGGGGGAAAGTCAGTGCGGGGTGCTCATAAGCACAAACACAATAAAAAAGAGGTGACGTCCTTGCCTTGGTAAAGCTTCGGTTGTGATGCGAGTTGCTCCTCTTTTGGCTTTTTGCCGTTGGTTTTCTCCAGCAAGAACCCAAATGGCGCATTTCCACCCGTCAATTCAATATCCTTAGCTAGAGTGGGTATTAGAGCTTGCTACCTCTCCCTATTTTCTGGGCTTGCTCTATCAGACCACAAGTCTCCTGATCGTCTTCTCACAAAGCCATCACCATTCCAGGCTACCAGGCCCCCAGCCTTGTCCTTGGCTTCTGGCCTGAGCTGTGGCTCCAGCAAGAGGGGCGGCTGGAGCGCGGGTTTGTGGGTATGCGTGCATGTGTTTCTGTGTGCGCGCGCAGCCACCCAGGTCAGCTTGTACTTACGTAGTTCGAGGCCAGGTCCGGGTGCAGATAGTCAATCCCTGTGAAAAGAACACCACAGGATGGAAGGTTAATACCCGCCATTGCGTCCTCAGGAAAGTTGCTCAAGAAGACACCCTCCTTATGGACCTGGCGCCAGGAGAACGGAGTGGGCTGAGCACATGTGCTTCAGGCCCATCATTTTGTTTCCATTCCCGAGTGAGGGTGGGCCGCACCTCCAGAGTGGGGAGACAGCTGCCACCAGACAGCGTCAGAAGAGTGAAGCCAATTAGATCTGCGGCCCCAGGATAAGACTTTCTGACATGCATGTCCATGCTGAGGGGCTTAGTGTCAGCAAGATGGATGGCTCATCAGAGCAGTGATCTAAGATTTGTGGAAATCCTTTCATTTTTCAAAGCATCAACTGGCATTTCTTCTGAAGTGAAACTGGCCCTAGGGAGGAAAGACTATTATTATTTAACAGGGTACAGACAGCAATGGACTAGAGGAATATTCTCTGGCATGGGATAATCAGAAAAACATGGCGGGGTGGGAAAGGCACTTTCGCAGAGAATAAATGGTGTCCAGTGAAGTGTCCTGGGTGAAAGTTGACCTTGTTTCTGCAGAATATAGCTTTCTAGGAAGCCTGTGACCTTTAGCCTCCCAGCAGGAGCCATATGATTTCTCCTGGACGTGGCCCATCTTGCTGCCCAAGAGTGTTTGCAATGGTAGAGTTAGGAATACCACTGCATTCCCTTTCCCATGAGGCCTCAGAAAGCCTCATGGAACTTCAAGGCCATGTTGAAAGCTCTCAGCCAGGGGTGCAGAGCCATATAACCTCTGCAGCACCCAGCTCTTTGCAAAACCTGCATCTCCAGGTTTCACGGTCACGAGCATAGGTTTTGGAGTCAAAACCCCGAAGTGTGAATTCCAATCCTGCTGCCAGCTGGCTGCATGATTTCAGGTGAGGTGCTTGGCCTCTCTGGGCTTCGTTTCTTCTCCATCAAGTGGCGTGAATGGTGAAGTGCACATTGCTTGGTGGCATTTACTAGCTCTATTGGATTTGCTGTGTTTAAAAGCTAGAGATATCATTCAGTTCCTCTGATAGGTGGCACCTTCCATGTGAGCACCCTACGGCCCGGTCACAGATAGAGCTTTGCCCCGCAAAAAGAACTGGTATTGGGATGCTGCTTTCAAAAAAAAAAAAAAATCCTCCTTTGTTTTTTTGGTTACACAAGACATTTCTGGATTGGGAGTCATTGCTCTACAGAACATATGTTACATTTTGCTGCTGGTATTTTGGCATGCAAAGCATGTCAAATGACTGCTGTCACTCACGACTACTTTCTGTAGTTTGGGACAGGATAGCCTGTCACTTCCCATCCACCATCCTCCTTTTCCTGCTCCCTTGCACCTCCTCCCAAGGACTGCAGAGAGACACGGGTCAGAAGATTCAAGGACTAGTATTCTTAAAGTTTGCTGGCCCTTGTCCTGGGCCCTAATTAAAAAATGGTTTGTTTCAGCTATGGGATGGGTTGGGGATGAGCACAGGCTATGGAGACCAGCAGATCTGGTTCTGTTCTACACTCAGACACTGTAATTATTGTGAGGCTTCTGCCAAGTGACACAATTTCCCCGAGCCTCAGTTTCCTTATCTTTGAAATGGGTATATTATTTACCTCGCAGAACAGAGTTCAAGATGAGGGCCAATTCATTAAATGTGTTTAGCTTGTAGTAAACACTTGATAGTTTGTATTTATTATTGTCACCATTGATCAATGTCCTCTACCACATCATTAGAGTCATGTGGATAATGCAGAAGAGCAGAAACATTTTCAAAAATCTATTGGGTCTTAGAATGTTGTGTTGAAATTAAATTGTTGTATGTTTTTGTTGAAACTGGTTACGTTTTGTGAAGTCAATGTGGGGAAAACATTCGTAACCTATAGATAAATTAAAAACACATCTGCAGTGGGCACACAGAGAATATGTTTTTTTCCTAGCGGGGAGTCAATTTTTTTTTTTGCATAATTATACTTCTCAAGTTTATTTATATTTTTTAGTAATCTCTACACCCAGCGTGGGGCTTGAACTCACAACCCTGAGATCAAGAGTCATGGGCTGTACTGACTGAGCCAGCCAGGGGCTTCTGCGTGGTCATCCTTCTATTCATGTTTGTAGTGTGTAAGAAGACTGTGGTGCATATATACACACTTAAGCCTCGGGAAAGCCAGGTAGAAGCCACCTGCCCAGACACTCTAAGGCAGGAGCATCCAGCACCCACAATCTCAGGTGATATCCATGCCCCCACAACAAATCAAGCTGACTTCAGACACCTGGGTATTTATTTCCCCCTAGAGGGTGCATGTTCCTGGAGCTACTGCAATACCAGGTTGATGCATGGAGTGGACAGAGTAAGCTCCTCCTCCATGCAGGGGAACAATTTTTAAAAGATGACCCCATGTTCTGATAGTGCAAGTTGTCTGGGAGAGAAATTTCCTGAGAAATAGTAGTCTCTTCTCTGCGAAGGGAAACTATCAAGGCAAAGATAATTTGAGACTTGAAGGAAATTAAAATTAAAACAAGATAAATTTAGCACAATTAAAATTAAGGATCTTTAATTAGGTTAAGGGGAAGTCTGACTGTTAAGTTGGGACAGACATAGACTTTGGTCTGAGAAAGAAGATATTGCTGATAGAACTATGAACTAATGAACTAAAGCATGAAAATAATGGACTGGTAATGAAATAGTATTTTAATATTTTTGTCTATTTGATTATCTTTTGAGATGGAATGTACTAAATACATTTTCTCAATCAGTTTATTTGTTTTTTAATTCTTGTATTATGAATGTATTCAATTTTATTTTGCACTCATTGGGTTATTTTCAGCAGTGAACACCAGGCACCATGTAAGTCCTGGAAAAACAGACTATTTAGACACAGAACCTTAGCTTTCAGGTATCTATAGCTCCCAGTCTACAGTGGGAATAAATTCATCACCAGCCAATTATAACACAATGTGGAATGCAAATGACAATTATTTGGTTAAAGTTTACATTAGTATCCCATTATCAGTTTGAGTCTTTTTAGAAAGTCTAATCCACAATGCTTCAAATGCTTAGGAAACTCTGATGGTTCTGGAGACCTCAGAGAATTAGCAAGGAGCTCCACATACCTATTCCTGGTTACAATATTAGTAATTCAGTTGAGATGTATAACAATGCTACACATCAGTAGGGCTGTTCTCCCCTCTTCAATCTGACTGGTCTATGACTACCTTTATCAATAAAATGTTGCATGCCATTCAAGGCTAGGTCAGAAAAGTCAGGCATCTTCCATTTGTTTCCTTGACACTTGTCCACTCAGGGAGGGAGGAGGGGAAGTCAATAGCCAAGGAAGAAGCTCCTGTGTGGCCCTTGGTATGAAAGGCTCAGCTGAGATGCGGCAGCCAGTGTCAGTGGTCAACCATGGGGATGAGCCATGAATGTACACCCCAGTTGAACCTTCAGATGACTGCAACCCAGCTAGCATTCTGCCCTTGACTGCATGAGAAACCTCAAATGAGAAGTGCCCAGACTGTCTTCCTGAGTTCCTATGCCACAAAGTTATGAGCAAAATATATAGTTACTATAAGCTGCTAAGAAGTTGGAGTCATTTGTCATACAGGAATAATCACTGGAACAGATGCCCTACTAGTCCTTCTGAGACCAGCGAAGCCCAAGTTAGGGGAGAAAACTTTGCTTTTCTATGTGATGCAGACTTCGAAGTCTCTTGGGAGGGTGCAGCTGACTCTCTGGTCCTTGAGCTTGAACCTCCATTGACAAGGATGAGATCCTATTCACAAAGACCCACCAGGGAGGCAGAGCCAAGTGGTGGGCTTCAAGCACTGAAGATGGTGGGTAAGATCAGTTTGGGTAGTTTCTTGCCTCCCTAACCTTGGTTTCTTCATCTGCAACATGTGGACAATAGCACCAATCTTAGAGGATAACTGTGACTGTTTCCAAATTGTTAGGCGGTGCCTAGTATACAGTGAGTACTCAAGAAATGTTAGGTTGTTTTTTTTAAGATTTTATTTATTTATTTTTGTGAAAGAGAGAGAGCACAAGCAGAGGGATAAACAGGCAGAGGGCAAAGCAGGCTCCCTGCTGAACAGGGAGCCCAATGGAGGACTAGATTCCCAGGACCCTGGGATCATGACCTGAGCCAAAGGCAGATGCTTAACTGACAGCCACCCAGGCCTCCCAAGAAATGTTAAGTTTTTATTGTTGCTTCAGCTTGAAGCTTCAGCTTGAAGCTCTCCCTGACCCTGCCTCCCTGACCCTTCAGTCCTACCTCCTTGGCACCATCTAATGTTGGCTAATGTCCTTGACTCATGCCTTCACTGACCATCTATAACCTTGATAGCCTGCACCTGTCCACAATCGTGCCTGGGCTGGATGGCTTCTATCCATCTCCGTGTTTTGTTGGCCATATCTTATTTTCTAGTTCAAGTTCCCAACACCAAACAACTCTGTTTGCAATGAAAGGGGTGAATTGTTATCATTAAGTGGGGTCCTTGCTAGCATCTCCATGCCTGGAACATTAGAAAAAACCCTTAAGAAATGCTTTCTGTCCCTGTGGGCAACAGATAACCATGGAGGTACTCTCCCTCTGATGTGTGGTGTGTGGAGATGACATTAAGTTGCACCTACATGAAAGCAGCAGCTATTTATTGAGAATGTATTGAGTCACTGGATCCAACAGAGGGTTCTGGTCTAGTTCTGAGCGGTGCAATCAGAGAGTGTGAATGGCTATTAAAATGGGGCTATCTATAGATTGACTCTCCCACATGCAGATAATCAAACTATTTTCCATATAGGCCAAAATAAAGAGAGCAATGATTAGGAAATATGACATTTTTTCTGCTCTTAGGTATGAAGTCAGTATCTGTGTCTTCATCCTGTTGGAGAATGATATTTTGCTGAGTGAATATCTGGGAAATGATACCACTCCATTTACTGATGCTCCTAGCCTCACCATTGCACTTCCCATTCTAGGTGTTAAGGCAGAGATGCCCAATGATGTGGTATGAGGCTGCTGACCATTGTCCCTGTTGTGCGGGAGGCCGCTCGTATCCCCAATGTGCTCATCTTGCTTTTCAACATCGGATTTGGAGAGTGGCTAGGTGGTTCTTCTCTTCTTCAGTTATCACACCAAATAAGCATGTGCTGAATTAAAGCCAGCCACAAATCCTTTGTTTAACTCTGCACCAGGATGTAGAACCTATTCCTCCTTCCCTGGAATCTGGCCCTGAGACCATTCCTCCAATAAAAGTGGCTGAGTGATGGGATGCCTGGGTGGCTCAGTCGGTTAAGCATCTGTCTTCATCTCAGGTCATGATCCCAGGGTTCTGGGATTGAGTCCCACCTCAGGTTCTCTGCTCAGCGGGGAGTCTGCTTCTCCCTCTACCTGCTGCTCCCCCTGCTTGTGCTCTCTCTCTCTCCTTCTGACAAATAAATAAATAAAATCTTAAAAAAAAAAAGTGGCTGAGTGATGTTTGCTCATTCCATGTCTGGCCTAGAGGAGGAGTAGCTACTTTTGCTTCTTGTCCCTTCGAATGACTGTTCCTATAACCCCCAAGCCATCTGTAAGAAATCCAGCTACCTTGCTGGGGAGACCATGTGGAGAGGGGACGTCCTGGGACTATATGGAGTGGGAGGGAGGCCAGGCCATTTAAGCATCCCAGTTAAGCCTCCAGCTGACACTAGTTCCAGCTGCATTCTGACCCCTATGGCATGAGAGACCCCAGAGAGACCAGTAGCAGGACTTCCCGGCTGAGCCTGGTCAACCCACAGAACTATGAGAGATAAGAAAATGGTGGTTGTGTTAAGCCACTCAATTTTGGGGTAGTCTATTCTGCAGCAGTAGATGACCAAAGCAGTGGAGGAGTTGGGAGTTTAAATTGGGAGGGTAGGGAGTTTGGTTTTGGGGGATGCCCAAAGACCACTAATCAGAAGAAATAATATCAAATAAGAAACTCTGCTGAGACTTTCTGAAGGGCTTGGCTTCTCAAGTCAGGAAAGGTGGGTCAGAGACAGGACTCACCCTCCCCTTTTGTCTTTTTGGAGGGTTGATTCACAGTCTGTCAGGGGGCTACAGTTAAAGAATCCAGAAGTAGGCATCACGGGCTGTTGGGTTTCATAAAAGCAATATGTCTGTCTGCGGCCACTTTTAGGGTGCTCCTCTAATCCCTCAGATGTTGCATAATTACAGTATATCCTAGGCAGATTTATGTTTTCAATCCAAAGCATTAGGAAGGAAGGAAGAGCTATAAGCTCCCAAGACCCACTCATACACACACTCTTTCTCCTGCAGAGCTCCTTTCTTCTTGTGAAGGCCCTCGAGCCACCAGAGAAAGCTTTTACATCCACTTCAAACATCTCCCACATCAGAAAACGCAGAGGCATTGTTTTTATGTGGATATTTAATGAGCCCACACAAAAGACAGCACCAATTTTAAGCATGTTGGCTCTCTTTGTTTCACCATCAATTCAGCTTCAAAGGCTTGCTTTGGACAGCTTAGGGTTTTTTGAGGATCTTCAGAAGGGAAAAGCTCCATTGTTTCATCTCTTACGCATAGGCTTTAGGCATAATTACATCAGTACTGCTCAGTGGAGCCTTTCCTGGAGGAGCCATGTGGCTGATGAAGGGCAAGGGACCTGCCCAGGGAGATGACCCCAGGGCAGAGATTCTCCAGAATCTTGGCAGAGCCAAGGACCCATGCAGTTAGAAAAACACCAGTTCATCCTACCCATTGTGTTTTGTATCACAAACTATAGAAAATAAAGCTCTACTAAATCTTTGTCTGGCAGGCATACAGGATAGAATAATGTGTTATACATATATGCATATGTAATAAAAGGTTATCAAGGTCTGCTTTACCAGGGTTCATCCTGAAAGTCAAAATTTCTTCAAACTCCAATCCTGTTATCAAAAAGCTATTTCATGGGCATAGAGCCATACTGTCTAATAGAACTTTCTGCGACGATTGAAGTGAAGTTGAATTCAGTTTCAGCAGCTGCTAGCCCCTTGGGGTTATTGAGAACTTGAAATGAACTTAGTGTGAATGAGGAATTGAATTTTTAATTTTATTTAGCTTTAATTCATTAAAACCTCAATGTAAATAGCCACATATGGCCAGTGGCTACTCCATTGGACAGTGTGGATCTGGAGTAGATGGTAAGTTCGAACAGGTTTAGAAGATGCTCTAAGGTAAGGTACAAACAGTGGCCCAATAAGAAATGACAGTTCAGTGATGGCCAGTCTTCCTTTGTTCATTTTTTTTGAATTTTTAATTTATTAATTCAATAAATATTTATTAAAGGCATCCTCAAGTTTGAAGACCGCTGATCTGGAGGAAGGGGAGGATTTTGCCACAGTATAGATGGGTGGTCAGGTCCATCAGGTGTCTCTTCTGTCTTTGATTCGCATCTCTAAGCAATGAATCTTTTGTATTCCAAAGGCATGCAAAGACACACTTGCTTCCAAATGACGTGAAGGCTTTGAAATACTCACCATCATCCATAATTCCAATCGTAACACCTTTCCCTGTGTATCCCAGCTCCCAGGCTTCTGCCACATTCAAATCAAGGCCAGGAGTGCCATCAGCTTGTCCGGTATTGATCTGGTTTAGGAATTTCAAAGCAAAAAATCTGATTAGTCTGGTGCAGTAAAGCACCTATCTAAATGTTTGCACCTGCTATGCCATGTCTTCCGTGAAACAGTACTCCTGAATGTTTCCCCATCTACCTCTTCCAGACTTCTCCCTCCATTTTTTGATACACACAACTGATGTTTTTGTGACGGGATTGCTGTCTTTAAACTCCTTAGAGCTGCCATTGCAAGAAACCCTCTCCAGTTCTGAATTAAATGCTCATTCTTGTGGAGTTTATACCTCAAGTTTTGAATTTAGGACATACTGTCTTGGATCATCCTTATTTGAATGTGATTTCCTCCCTCAGTAGCAGTAAGCTTTGCAAGAGGGAGCATGTCCTACTTACCTTTGTAATTTCAGTGCTACCACACCAAATCTCATGTAAAAATATTTGAGGCACCGAATCAAAGATAACTGGCTTACTTTTAGTGCTCGTTCTAATGCAAAAAAAAAAAAGTATTTTCCCTAAAAAAATTCAAAAAGGGAAACAAAGAAATTGTATATAACTATGTCCATCACCTTCTTTTCATTCTTCTTTGTCCTGTGCAGATTTTCCCAAAGATGAGTTTTATTTTTATTTTTTTATTTTTTTAAGATTTTATTTATTTATTTGACAGAGAGATCACAAGTAGGCAGAGACCAGCAGAGAGAGAGAGGAGGAAGCAGGTTCCCTGCCGAGCAGAGAGCCTGATGAGGGGCTTGATTCCAGGACCCTGAGATCGTGACCTGGGCCGAAGGCAGAGGCTTAACCCACTGAGCCACCCAGGTGCCCCCCAAAGATGAATTTTAAAAGCAGTGAAGCCAGAGCTTGTACTGGCAGAAGCCCACAGTGACCTGCTGGCTGTTACTACAGTGTTGCTAAAACACTGCTGTGAATGTCATTAGTGTGCTCGGTAAAAATGACTGGTCTTCTCCTTCCATGCATGAGTTCAGGTTACACTTTTCCATCACCTAGGAAGTTAGTAGAATGTCCACATCACTGTTTTGGGCCAATAGGATGTATGCTCATGTGCCATATGTCACATCCAGGCAGAAGCCTTAGGTTACAGTGTGTGACCTGCCCCTTCCCCTTGCTGAGGTGCTCATGAAAACAGGGTTCAGGATGGAGCTGGGATGGAGCCTGGGTCCCTGAGGGACTAGGAAGTGTTGGACATACAGCATAACTGAGCAAAAGCTTTGAGTTGTTAAACCAGGGTGACTTGGGGGATTAGCTGTGATCGTAAGAAATGTAGTCTAACCTGATTAACACAAATGAGCTCTTTTCAGTTGCCTGGATCAGATTTGTAGGATTCCATGCCCCAAAGCAAAGGGCATATTCACACGTGGAAAACCCAAGGTAGAAGTTGTGATGCATCCTATACATGTCTCTGTCCACAGGGCTATAACTTAGTCTTCTCTCTTGCTCATCACCTTTTAGTATTAAATAAGGTAAAACATCACTCACAGTTTTAAATTAATCACTTCTTTTCCCTCAAGATGCCCTGCAGTTAGGGTTGGTTTAGAGGATTTGGGTCTCTTTTAAATATAACCTAACCTGTCCAAATGGATCATGAAGGACTGCTGGTGAGTCAGATAATAATATTCACTTCACCGGATAGACGGGGCTTCTGAGGTGTGACTCCTCCACCTGGAAAGCCCCATGGATGTGATTTCCTGCCATTATTTTAAGAAGTGCTAATGAAAGCTACTTTTCTTGCTTTGGTCTTTGAGCTCTCTTGCTTGTCCCTTGTGAACTTGCCTGAGTCTTTCTCTTATCCCTGTGGTTTCATTATGTCCTGCAGTCATTCTGCCTGTTGAGATCCCTGGATTACTCTCCTCAGATCCTTGACTCAACTTCTACATGATTTTGCAAGTCTTCCCTCACACATTGGTGAGCTTTCTCAAAGTCTGGGGCAACCTGATCAGCATTTGGTAGTTGGTTTGACCCTAAGAGTTCATGGCTATTTAGCATTTCCAGAAGGAAGCAGATTAGAGAACATGATGCATGGGTGCTGGTAGAAAATAAATATATATCAGAGGGGACGGAGAGGTACATTGAGTCAGATGCTGGCTGACATCCCACAGAATAACGAGGAAATAGAAATGCATTTTTAAAATCTGAAGTCTCAAGATGAGAAATGTTAGGAATAATATGGCATGCTTACCAGATACCACTGCTTTGTAAAAAGAGGATCATTCATGTTGATATCAATCTCGTTGATGTCTCTATACCCCCGTTTCTTTCTGTCAAACCCTTCTTGCTGCAAGGCCATCTTTACCTGGAATGACAATAGTGGCATATTACCTGAATATCCACCTGAACACCTTCTTCTGGAATTTATTTCCATGAATTCAAATTCCATTTGTCCACAGGTATTTTTTCCTCTGTGGAAGCCAGGCTCATCTCATGTGTACTCTAACTCCATGATTTTTTTCTGAAAACATTTGCTTCTCCTGTGTTGAATAAATTGGCTTTGGTGATGGCTCAAAGTGGGTTTCCTTAAAATGGATATTTGATAGAGAAAAGTACTGTCATGGAAGATAAGGGGGTAGGGTTGTTAATGAAAAGAAAACAAAGCAACATTTCTATTAAGTAAAGAAGATTGATGTGGATTCAGGGAGGGAGAGAGAGTTAAAACTGCAGGGATCATTTTTCTGGAGGGCTTTCCAGCCTTTACATTTGTTGAGAGGATTGTGCTATCACATTTGGGAATCATCCAAAACTGAAATCAAGTCAAATGCAAATGCAAACCCAAACCCAAACCAAAAGAACACCTGCCTGGAGAGCCAGTCAGTTCATAGCAAAGCTCTAGAAGGTAAGTGAGGGATCTTTGAAAAGAAAGGACTGCCCTGGCAATGACAGCACTTCAATTTTTGTTTCCAAAAATTGAAATCCCAAGCCCTTGGATGAAATGAAAGTTAGGAACTGAATTATTCAAGCAGGGTTCTGGCAACAGTTAGACTTTGTCCCATTCATGAAATTCTCTTCACTTGGGCATCATGAATTTATTATCCAGGGGCTGTGGCTCGTCTCTTAACATCTACAGACTCAGGGACCATGCAAATGTAGAAAAGGGTGTGTGATACATACTGATTTTTATTTTTTTAAGAGAGAGAGAGAGCGCATGTGTGAGCAAGCGCTGGGCCGGTAGGGGTAGAGGGAGAGGGAAAGAGAATCTTAAGCAGGCTCTATACCCAATGCAGAGCTCTACTCGAGGCTTGATCTCACAACACTGAGAACATGACCTGAACCAAAATCGAGAGTTGGACGCTTAAAGGGCTGAGCCACCCAGGTACCCCTGATTTTTTAATGATACTTTGCTGCCCAACATCATTTCTTCTTTTCTCAAGTATTCCTAGTGCATTTGGGGGATTACCTGGTGTCCACTAGGTTCTGTGTTGGGAATGAAATTTGAGACACCTATCTGCAAAGAAACTGCAGGCTCTCTCTGCCTCAGAGGTGCCCAGGTAGGTATGGATTTGAACCCTGGAAAAGGGATGTGAGAGCAGAAGGAAACCTTGAAGGCTATTTATCTCAGAGGTTCAATCACCAGACTTGCCCTATAAAAGGTCCTTGGCACAGTTCCATAACCTGGCCCTGGAGTTTCCCCAAGATCAATCCTTCAGCCTCCCACTGATTGTGAGCTCCCTATACCATTCCAGGAAAATCCCTTTTGCTTAAGTAATTCAGAATCTGTTTGTGTTACTTGCACTTGAGAACTTTGATATGGGAGCAAGGAAGTCAAGGGGATCCAAGTCAACAGTGATGGCAGGGAGGGAAGAATGAAGAGACCAGAGATGTGTCTGGAAACCTCCCCTTCCTTGCTGTCCTATAATGGGCAGGAATGCTGTGGGAGAGTGGTTCCTTACTTTGCTCTACACACTGACACAGGCAGACCAGGGGCTCACTTTCCAGAAAAACTCTAATTCTAGCAGAAACTCTGTATGTGTAGAAAAGAAGTGGTTCGTGTGGCATTTTCTCTGTTCTTTGGAGGTATCCCAACAACAGATATACACTGTGGCACGTAGCAAATGTTTGAGAGCATTGCGATGGATGAGAGTCTTATAATGGCAAAAATCTAGACACAACTAGTGTCCCTCAGATGGAGATAAATTATGATTCAAATATTCATATACTTATATGCATATGGTATGTAATATGTATATATATATACACACATGTATATATACACACATCTTCTACATAGACACACACACACGCACATATATCTTCTGAGAAACAGATGCCAAGATGAGATTAAATGTGCAAGGCTTTTATTAGGAGAGAAAATGAAAGAAACTGCTATGTAAGCTTGACCCCATAAAAGAGAAAGTGAAAAAGGTGGGACAAAAGTTTCCTCAACAGTTCTATAGCATAAGGAAGGTTTGGTAGGTCTGTTGGGGCTTCAAAGTCAGCTGTCAGAAGAACCCTGTGTCTCCCAGGGACAAGCCTGCCTCAGTGCCCCTGCTGTGCTCAGCCACTGTCTAGAGCTGCCTAGGAAGCGTGGCCTCTTGCCAACACAGTGACAGATTTCAGAGTGCAGCAGCTGGGGTCCTTGGTCAATTATTCTCCCGGAAGTCAGAGATGTTCACTGCGTGTTCTCATAGCTGCCACAGAATAGACAGATCTATCTAGACACATATACACACCCATATGTAAAGAGCCACACACACCCCCCTTAAAAATTTTCTTTTACTTGGGAAGCAAGTATTCAAGGAAGAGCAGGAGTATCACTTTCACTTGGGAAGGAGCCTGAATTCAGCCATCGCCTCTTTCTGTAGTGGTCCTGAGCAAGACCTTTATCTGCACTACTCATTGGTGGTAAGCCTTGATTGGCTTCCATCAAGGGATTCCCATCATATTGGATTTGTTGTTATGACTGACTTTGCTGAAGTAGCACCATTCTTTCGCTAGGGTCTTTGCTAAGCAGGAGCAGCTGCCCTCTGGAGGCTTGAAAACTCCCCTCTGGAGCTTCTTCTCAGCAGCAGAAGAACAAGACACATCAGATGTCATCTTTTTAGATAACGGTGCAGGAATGGCCGTGACAATAGCACTCCAAACTCAATTAGCCTGAGTGCAGTCTAATGAAAAGACTTTAAATCCATTTCCATAAAATTAATTTTTAATTCCATAAATTAGGTTTTAATGGAGACCAGTGATGCTTTGGAATGCTGTGCTCTTTCTCGACATCACCCCTCCTTGCAACCCAGAAGTGCTGAAGCATGACGTAGGTGTCTGTAATCTTGTCATCTAGTGTCACTAAAAATTAAAAATCCTAAGACTGAGAGCATTTCTGTGCCCTTTAGATTATCTTCATGTTCTTAATGAAGATCACAGTTATAATTCCAAGAGAGAGAACATCTTTTAAACATATATTTTTACTTGTTACACACAAATAACTGTAGAGTAGGGTTTTTTTTCCCCTCCTTACAATGATACCATAAATATCATAAATTGCTTTAATCTTCCTAGGTTTTTGTTCAATGCTAATTTGCATTTAAACCTAATTTTTACATAAAAATAATTGAACTATAGATAAAATTATGTATTCTTTCTTCACTAAGTATCCTACCTTAGGAATTTTAATATGCTGCTCCATGGCTCTCATAATTTAATTTTTAATAGCTACCTGAATATCCTATAGAATAATGTACCATAATTTACTCAATGATTTCCCTCTTACTGGTCATTTGGATTGCTTTCTATTATAAATGAAATTACCATTAGCAGAAAGATGAGATTATAAACTATTTTTAAAGACCTCTGGAGAAGACTTCAGTGTTATAATCCTATGTGTGATAAAGCTGTTAATATCAGAGAAGTATTTCCTAGTTCAAAATCCTTCCTCATATTATAACTAAAAGGTCACTTTTATTCTCTCTTCTTCCTCCTCTGAATTGTAACCTTTCACACACAATACCTTTCATTTCCACTTTGAAGTGGCACCAGTGCCATGCAACTGAACCATAGCTTCTTGCCTTATCGAACAATAACACAGAGTTAGCTTAGGTATTTGATTTTAGACTGCTCACCCAAATTGGTCTATTGACCTAAACATTTATATAAATGGAAAACATAAGAAAGCAGGAGCGTTTGTTACTGGGAATTATCTTAGAAATAAACAGATGGATATTCTGCAATTCTCGTTCAACTTTTAAGTCTTAGTTTGACAAATGCACATAGAACAAATTTGACTTAAAGAAACTCCTCCCATTCCTTCCCTCTTGTAGTCTTTCTCTTCAATTAAGAGTTTTCAGTCAAAAAATTTTTTTTCAGTCAACAAATGTTTTCGTGCATCTACAATATACCAGTTACAGACCATTCTAGAAGGAGGCAGATACTATCCCTGCATATTTGTAATCTATTTTACAAGTTTTTCTAACAAAGTAATTACGCTACATAGAATCTTCTCAACAAGACTGAGGAGAGGGTATTGTTACAGCTGAGGAAATGATGTTAAGCGGCCATTGTTCAGCCGTTGAAAACATGGCGGAGTCACACACGCTGACCAATTCTAAATGCTATGTACTTTCCACTAAGCCACATTGCCCCTCCCTAAGGCACAGAACACAGTCAAACTTCCAGTATCTGGGACAGATTAACCATGAATGTAACTCTCCAAGGATCAGGGCCTTGATCACTTCCTGCTGGGCTGATAATTAAACAGCTGCTAATTAGCATTGACTGTGTAGGGCAGGAGAGGGGCGGGGAGAAAGAGGAGCACTATGGGAAACCTGTTTCCAAAGGGCGAAACAAGTTAGCTTGGAGTGAGCACAAGAAAAGAAACATAAAACACAGAACGGACATGTTGGTGAAAATACTGAAGTTCTATGACTATGATGTTGTAGATTAGGTTACACCATTCTTTTTTTTTTTTTTAAGATTTTATTTATTTATTTGACAGACAGAGATCACAAGCAGGCAGAGAGGCAGGCAGATGGGGTGGGGGTGGGGAGCATGCTCACAGCCAAGCAGAGAGCCCGATGTGGGGCTCTATCCCAGGACCCTGGGATCATGACTTGAGCCGAAGGCAGAGGCTTTAACCCACTGAGCCACCCAGGCGCCCCAACACCATTATTTTCTGTACCACCAAGGATTATTTTCTTTACCACTTTCATGAGTTTAATTACATCCCCATGAAAGATATATTGAAGGCCTAACCTCTGATACCTCAAAATGTGACCCTATTTGGGAAAAGAGTTGTTGCTGATGAAATTAGTTAAGACGAAGGGGTGCTGGAGGAAGATGGAGCCCTAAAACAACATGGCTGGTGTTCTCATGAGAAAAAGATAGACATAGAAGGAGAATGCCATAGGAAGACCTACGGACACAGAGAGTGAAGCCATGTGGAGAGGGAGGAGTAGAGGTTGGAGTTATTCTACTACAAGCCAAAGAACTTGTGCGTATACCAGAAGCTGGAAGAGACAAGGAGAGATCCACTCCTAGAGATTTCAGAGGGAGTATGGCATGCCAACAACATGACTTCAGACTTTGGGCCTCCACAACTGTGGGAGAACTAATTTTTGTAGTGTTGGGCCTCTCAGATTTTGGCATTTTGTTATGGGAACTAATACAACCACTAAGAATTAAACTAATTCAGCCCTAGGAAATGACTACAGCTCCTGAGGATTAAACTCTGTCATAGTGCTTCCTCCTCATTTGTAAACTTTATTTTGTACATGAAGTGCTTTTATATTTCCATTTGGGTAAAGATTTCATGAACCCTATGTAATGTTTGCAAAAACAAAAAAAAATTAAAGAGGGAAAATGTTGGGAAATAAATTGGTTAGGATGTTTCTTTCTTTCTTTTTTTAAGATTTTATTTATTTGACAGGCAGAGATCACAAGTAGGCAGAGAGGCAGGCAGAGAGAGAGGGGGAAGCAGGCTCCCTGCTGAGCAGAGAGCCTGATGCAGGGCTCAATCCCAGGACTCTGGGATCATGACCTGAGCCGAAGGCAAAGGCTTAACTCACTGAGCCACCCAGGTGCCCGGTTAGGATGTTTCTAAACTGTTGCACATTTAGGGGCACCTGGGTGGCTCGTTTGGTTAAATCTCTGCTCAGGTCATGATCCCAGGGTTCTGGGTTGGAGCCCTTCCCTGCACTGGGCTCCCTGTTCAGAGGTGAGTCTGCTTCTCTTTCTCCCTGCTGCTCTGCTTGTGTGCTCTCTCTCTCTCTCTGTCATATTTGACAGAGATATTTGATGGAGATATTTGACGGAGATATTCAGAGATATTTGACAGAGACAGATAAATTTTAAAAATCTTAAAAAAAAAACCTGTTGCACATTTGGAGTCTAACTCAGAATATTCCATGTCTGTGTTTTCCCACACCACATCATCCTCTGTGCCATCAAGCATGTTGGTGATCAACATTTCTTGAAAGAGTGCTCTGCTATTGTGTCCAGGAGTTTCTTCTAAATAGCCAACACCTTTCTGGCATATTTTGATGCACCAGCCTAAGGAAATACAATTTTTGTCACTCTTGTCATTTGCTGAGAGTGGTTGTAAGAGGCATCAAAACCCATGCATTTTCAAACGGATGATGTTGGTCATTTTTGCTTTTGTAGATTTGCTGATGGCAAAGTTTTGAGCAGTTAACAAAGTGGAACTTCCCTGAGTTTGCTCTACCCTAGGACTGGAACCCCTAATAAGGGGATTGGGGGAGACTCCTCCATGGGAGCCGTGAGGTTTTGTAGGAAGATCTCTGGATGGGAAGTCAGGAGCTCTGGATTGTGGTTGCCACAGATGTGGGTTGGAGATAGACATTTGCCCCTGCTAACTCTGCATCTTTGAGCATAATAGTGCTATTTCTGAGATCTGTTTCCTTACCACAGAATGGGCATACCTCTTTCTGAGGGTTGATTTGAAGAACGAGTGGGTCACCTGCTGTGGAACGGCTGTGAAACACAGTTCCTGTCACACAGGACATGTCCATAGACATCCGTTCCCTTCCCGGTCCTCAGGTCAGCTGTCCTCTACCTGGAGTGCCCCTTGAGTCACCTGGAGAAGTCTAGCAACCCTCACGTGCAAGCCACACTTAGACCATGTCGGATTCTCCAGGGGATTCCAACCTACCTCAAGGTTGACACTGTCTTGGAGCCAATTTTCTTCCTCTGTCAAAAGCCTATTTCTACCTCTCAGAACTGTGATGAGGCCCTGGTGGGATTCAGGTTTTGAGATTCTCACTTGGTAGCAAGATCTGCAGATATGAAGGCTTGCAGCCATCCTCTGAAGATGTCAGCCCCAGGTAAGGAGACAAGGAGATGTCTACTACCACTTAGCCTCCAGCTCTTCTGGTGCCTGTCTTGCCCTCCATCTTGGTTCTGTCTCTGGGGAAGGACAGGGTGGGACTGGATCTCTCCATCTCTCATTGGGCTGGACATCCAAATCCCCTGGGTGAATTGCTTCTTTAATTAAGTAAAACTTGTTTTCAAGCAAAGAAATAGGAGAGAAGACAAGAAAAATATAATTCCTCCCTCACTTCCTGAGAATCCTTGTTGACGTGAAAAAAAAAAAAAAGAAAGAAAGAAAAAGGAAGTTAACATATGTTCACGGTTAGAAAATTAAAGTAGTCCAGAAAGTTATATAATAGAAGGGAACATTTATTCTCCTCTTTCCTTCCTTGCTCTCAAATAGCTCTCTCCTCAAAGGTGACCACTCTTCATAACTTCTCGTGAATCCTTCCAGAAAATGCTTACTTGTATGCACTCATACACATATATAAAGAGGAAGTTTTTTTTTTTTTACTTTATTTAAGCTTTATTTAAACATATGATGTAACCCCACCACCCTCACCCAACCCCTCTTCCCCCCACCCCCCTCAGTTTGTTTTATAACATTAAGAGTCTCTTTTGGTTTTTCTCCCTCCCGATCCCATCTTCTTTCATTTTACTTTTCCTACCACCTTAACTCCCACCCCCGTTGCATCTCCACTTCCTCATATCAGGGAGATCATGTGGTAGTTGTCTTTCTCCAGTTTTTAAAAAAGGAGTATATTTAGCATGATTCTTTTATAGTGCAGTAGATTGAATGTTCCCTTCAAAATCTATGTCTCCCCAACTATATATGCCCCCGAATTATATGCTCATGTCCTAATCCCTGGAACCAGTGAATAGAATTTCAATTGGAAGAAGGGGATTTGCAGTTGTAATTAAAGATCTTGAGATGAGACCATTCTGGATTGGGGAGAGGGGAGGTTCTCAATCCAATGACACACGTCCAATGACCAGCATCCTTATAAGAGACACACTGGGAAGAGACACACACAGAGGGAAGCAGAAGGCCACGTGAGGTGTAGGTGGAGAGAAGCAGCCACAGAACAAGATTGCTGGTGGCTGCTAGAAGCTGTAAGAGGCAGAGAATGACTCTCCCCTAGAGACCCGGAGGAGTTCAGCCCTGCTGACACCTTGATTTTGGACTTCCATCCTCCAAAACTGTGAGAGAATAAGAAGTTGTTTCAAGTCACCAAGTTTATGCTAGTAGTCATAGGAAACTGATGCAATGTCGTAAATTTGAAGGAGAGATTTATATACGTATATATTTACACATGCACGTATACAAAACTGATGGATAATAGCCATATATTTTTTGAAAGATTTATTTTATTTGGGAGGAGAGAGAGAGAAGGAGCATTAAGTGGGAGAGGCAGAGAGAGTCCCCGGTAGACTCCGCGCTGAGCAGGATGCCAGTCTAGGGGCTCCATCTCAAGACCCTGAGATCATGACCTGAGCCGGAACCAAGAGTCTGATGCTTAACCGACTGAGCCATCCAGGTGTCCCTATCCATATGTTTAATATCTAAACAGAGATGTATTTTATAATATGTAACTAGTGGATTTACCTCCATGTGATAATATCTATATGCTATATGTATGATGCCTATAATACTTAGGTTATAATATCTGTACTTATTGTAATATAGATAGGACATCTGGTAGCATCTCTTTTAAATTTACTACAAAGGGATCAAGAAACATATGCCGTTCTTAATGAAAACTCATTCTCTTTAACAGATGCACATTATTTCATCGTGTGGTTAAAGCAAATTTAATGACCTTGTCAGCTGTTGGAGGATACTCTTGCTGCATATTTTGTTGCTGTTTTGCCGTTCTACTCAACGTTGCAGTGAGTACCTTCACAGACGTGCATGTGCGCCGGGTGAGGTATTTTCAAGGAAAAATTATAAGCAGCGGGATTGCGGATTACGCTATGATTTTAAATTTCCATACTGCAATTATTGCCAAATGCCCTCCGGAAAGTTTGCACCAAACTGCATACTCAATAATAACGCATAAGAGTTTAGGGAACTTTTGAAAAATATGGCTCTCAGACACCTTAAGGTGCCTACTCTGATCGCCCACGTACTTGTTCTGGGGGGAAGCCGTAGTTCTGTAGTTCTGAAGTCTGGCCGGCCGCACAATCCCCTGGGGAGTTTGTCAAATCGGTCGCTGGGAGTGGGCCTGGCCTCAGTATCTCTTAAAGCTTTCCAGGTACTTGATTCCTAAGTTGGGGTTGAGAAACTATGTGCTGGGGGATCCTCTGCACCTCCCTTGTCTCTCTTGTCCCTGTTCTGACACAGCTCAGGTGGCGGACCGAAATCAAACCAGATGCGAGCAAAGGACAGAGTATCTAAACCCAACAACGTGGAGGGCTTTCTCTGCAAGAGAAGAAACTCACATCCATAAGAAAATACATTCCAGGACGCCTGGGTGGCTCAGTGGGTTAAGCCGCTGCCTTCGGCTCAGGTCATGATCTCGGGGTCTTGGGATCGAGTCCCGCAAGGGGCTCTCTGCTCAGCAGGGAGCCTGCTTCCCTCTCTCTCTCTCTCTCTGCCTACTTGTGATCTCTCTCTGTCAAATAAATAAATAAAGTCTTAAAAAAAAAAAAGAAAATACATTCCATTTACTCGCTAAAAAAAAAATCATCTCTCCCTATTCCGCTAGTGCTAGCTGGGAGGGGCGGGGCGGCAGGCTTAGGTGGGCGGGTGTGGGGGGTGCGTGGGCAGGCACAAGAGGACAGCGTTTTCCAAGGAATGTGGATCTCCTGTTTATCACAGACCTCCTAATTTGCCCACCAAATCACTTAGCTTTTATTATGGGCTGAGGACTCACCTCCCACCTCCCCTACCCCCCACCAAATAGGTTAAACTAAAACAAAAATAGCTATTCCAGAAACATCATGCCCCACACGTGTTAGCTAGAATGCCCGCGGGGGGGCTTGAAAATCAGTCCACATGGGATGCAGGATTAAGGCTGAAGTCAGAAGTCCCCACTGGCTCCTGGCCTGATCGTCCTCCCTGGTGTCAGTCTCCTGGGGAGGGGAGAGGACCCGAGCGCTTTTGGATGTGTGCTTACAGAGTCAGAGCCAACGGGGGACAGGCTCTGTTCTTCCTCTCATGTGATGCCAGAGGCACACCGGGGGGCTTTCCCTTCAAGCTCTGAGCTGCTGGGGCGGGGGAGTTTAAATGGATTGGGCTACAGTTTTCCTTCTATTTAGGCAGAATATTGACTTCAACTCGGTAGAAAATGCTGCGGTAAAAGAGGCAGGGTAGCATTGTGGATGGGAACTTGATTTTTGGGTCTGGCAGACCTAAGTTACAGGTGCTAATGCACCTGCTGTTGACCAGCTGTGAGATCTCCCGTGAGCTACTGGACCTATTTAAGACTCAGTTTGCTCACCTGTAAAACGGAGATGAGGCCCAATACCAACTAACATTTATTGCAGACTGACTGTAAGCATTTCAGGTATAGCATTTCAGCTGTTTTTCACAGCAGCCTCGTGGGGGCTTAGGAATGAAGACAGGAAAGAGTAAGTGTATTGTGAGCTGTGTATTGTGACTCACACAGGTAGCCAAGGGTAGAGCCATGGTTCGTACCTGTTCTGAGCTGAATTGTGTCCACCTAAGAATTCACATGGTGATGTTCTCATCCCCAGTACCTCAGAATGTGATTGTATTTGGAGATAGTATCTTTAAAGAGGTAATTAAATTAAAATAAGGTCATTAAGGTGAGACTTAATCTCATATGACTGGTGTCCCATTATATAAAGAAGAAATTTAGATACAGACTCACAGAGGGAAATGCTGTGAAGATAAAAGGTCAAGACAGCCATCTCCAAGCCAAGGAGAGAGGCCTTGAACAGGTCCTTCCCTCTTGGCTAACCCTGCGGACCCCTTGATCTTGGACTTCTAGCTCTAGAACAGTGAGGCATACATTCCTGTTGTTTAAGTCCTCACTCTGTGATACTTGGTTATGGAAGCCCTCAGAAATTTATAGGAGACCTTAGCAATTTGGTTGTACAGTCTGCATGTTTCCCTACTAGGCCATGTTGCTTCTCTGTTTCCACTTCATAATTTGGATTATGGGGAAAATAAAATGAGATTATGTATAGAGACCCTTGGCCCATAGTAAATACTCAATAAATGCCTGCATTTGCTTCTATCCTTATTGCCAGTATTAAAATATTTCAGGTCCTGTGGAAAGGCAGTGGGATGGTACTTTCCTAAGCAGCCTGGGCCCCTTTGATTCATTTTTACCGTTCTTAGCTACTTAAAGGCAGATGAAACATTGCAAGAGAAACCAGCTAGAGCCTATTCCCATGGGAGTCCTGAATACGGAAGACCCACCTACAGGGGCTCCACACATTTTTGACTTCACTGTTCCAAGGTAGTGTGTTATCTCAGTGTTTGAACTGATGAACGGAACACAGCTCATCATACAAGAGACTCAGAAAGGCCATTGCTGGGGGTGATGAGGGAGATTACAGAGTAGAGCAGCCACTCCTAAACTCAGATTCTCTGGCTCATCTGCTTTGCCACCCACTGCTGGCTTTGGTTGTCAAGATCCAAACAGGGATCTAGAGAGGAGATTGGATGGAAGGATATGACACGAGAAGGCCAGTTGCTGGAGGGGCAGAGCAGGCTGCTTAATTTCCCTCTTGAGCATGCAGGGATGCCTTTTTGGAAAGCCCAGTTATAGGCAAATCACAGGGCTTAACTTTTCAAAGAACAGGGAGTTAAGGCACAATTATGGCTGAATGCACTGTATTGATTGCCCTCATTTAGGGAGGTTTGGCCATCTTGCGAGAATGAAGACAATCAATTGAGGAAAGAGGATATGGCTGCATGCCACTGATCACTGTTCCTGTTACTGTATCTCACTGACAAGATATTAACAAATTGTTGTCTGTCATCTAAAGCACTATATACAAGATGTACCATGAGATAAGTCAGTGTAATTAAAGAGGAATCAGAAGTTGTTTCTAGCTGAGCAAAGTGCAGCTTTGGGAATGCCTTTAGAAGGTAAAATTCCAGCTCCCATGTTTGTTGGAATGTGTGTATTGGGCTTGGGGTTGTGCTTTAGCATGATTTCAATCTTCCGCTTGTTCCTATTTCCAGGATGGGGGAAGAATGGCATGGGTTGGATTTAGGGGACTGTATTAAGGAAAAAGATATTAAAAGATGTTAGGTACTATGCTATGTGCTGAGGAAGGGATGGTTAGACTGGGGTATGCTTTGGAGGACAATTTCCCAGGGATACCAAGGGTCCCAAGGACCCATAAACTCTGTCCTTTGCCAGAATGACATGGTCCTCTTAAGGAGGTTCTTTTGAGAGATGAGTATGGAAAAGAAGCAAAGCAAGGCTGTTGCTTTACTATATTGATAGCTTTGGCTGCACTCACAGTGTAGTCAAAGAGAGCTTGCTTGAGCCATGTGGATGGATCTTTCCTTTTGCAGGTGAACAGAAGGAGCTCAGTGTAAAGGAGAAGGTTTCTGGGAAGACAAATGAAATAAGGGGAGGAGTGAGATGAAGGCTCTGCCTCTCTCCATTCCAGCTGTGGCCCAAACAGTGACCTCCCACCTGACTAACCCACCCAGCACTCCACCTTCCTGGGAAGGCACCTGGAAGTGAAAGTGAAGAGAAGCCAGCAGGACCCACAGAGAAGGTGCTCATAGTGCCCAGCTGGGTATGAATGGCTCTGGTGCAACACAGGAACGTAGCTTCCTAAATCTTTGTCCCCAACAAAACCTCCACCATGGTGCTGGTGCCTGGTGTGCTTCTGCTGGTGAACCAGAAGGAGGATGCTAAGTGAGGATGTGTCTGGGCTGCTTAGTCCCCACCATGTGCTATTGGTAGGGCTCAATAATATGCTTCTGGAAGGAATGGGTGAATCTGACTGAATATGCAGTGAAGGCTCACAAATTATCCTGTTTTTGGCCTGGTTCATCAACTGTGGATCAGTTACCTTCACTCTTTCCATGACTGCATAGTGCAGTCATGGTGCCCCAGTCCCAGCAGCCGCTTCACAAATGTGCTTGGGGGAAGGAGGGCATGGGCAGAGGTTGAAAACAACTTGATCCAAAGTCACAACTCTACCAAGTGCTAAAGACCATTCCCCAAATGCAGTACAGTGGGGTGAACGAGCACTAGATTTAGAGTCAGAAAGCACTGGGGTTCAGGTCCTGGGTTGATTTGCTCCTTATTTGTGTGTGTTCTGAAGTGGGTCCCTCAGCTTCTCTGGATCGTGTTTTCTTCCTCTGGAGCAGGGATCAGCACATCTAGCTTGCTGCCTGTTTTTGTAAATACTGTTTGTTGGACACAGCTGTGCTCACCCGTTCATGTGCTGCCTCTGGCTGCTATCACACTCCAAGGGCGACTTGAGTAATTGCAACTGAGACCATATGGCTCACAACACATTTGCTCTCTGGCCCTTTACAGACGAAGTTGGTTGACCTCTGATGTATAGCATGGAGATGATGGAATTCTGGATTGTATAAAGCTTCACATGCGATAATCTTCCTTTGTGGGGAACTCTGGGGCATACCGTAAGTATTATTGTCTATAATTATGATGAATAATATGAGTATGGAATCCATCTCCTCTGTGAAGGAAGAAGCAGGGGCAGAATTTTGAGTCGTGGTATAAATGGTGTGATTTGAGGGCCCCAGAGAAAGCTTCCAGGGACCCAGATCACTTCCCCTGAGCACCTGCACACTGACTGAATTCCAGCCATGAAGAGTTAAGCTTGAAATCGAAGCCTTCATTACCCATGTTGATTATGTCTCTATTTGAAAAGATTTGGAAAATGAGTCCTCTGGGCCTGGCGACACATCCAGGTGTTACCCTTTACCAACACTTATGCATGAACTCCATTAGATGTTTTTTTCCTCCATGAAGCTGGTGGAAATTTATGCAGGCAAGGAATGAGAGTTTATGAAAAAGGTAATTTTGAAACTCTTGGGCAGTTTCCAGGGCTCAGAATTGGGTGCCACCAGAAGGTGTAGGATTAAGACAAAGGAGGCGAGAGGGCATGGTGAAAAACCCTCCCGAAATTGTTTGCTTCTAGACATTCTTAATGCCTGACATGTCTGCAGCACGGAGGGACACACTTACCATTTATTTGCTATGACAAAGGTTGCAGTATTGTTTCATTGTGAGTTTCCAGTAGGGGAAAAAAACCCAAGAGCTGCCTGCTACAGAATACAAATGGAGCCTTGAAAATTCGTAGTCTCCTTTTCTTTAACGAGCTCTGATGAAGGTTTGATTTTTGGATTGGAACAGTAGACTAAAGAGTTAAAGAAGAGCAAAGACTCACTTCATCTGTTCTTCCTTCCTAAAGGGCATCTATTTTTCATCTTCCTCAAAGGTTAGCCCCTTTGTCAACAGTGATGCCTTGCCAATTCTTTCCTCCTCTTGGTATTTCATCAGTTGCTAATGGAGCAATCC